>AWOL01S0101197.1:0-13081 GCA_000715115.1 Nicotiana otophora
AATGGCTAACCCTTGGAATAAAGAACTTTATATTTTGCCCAGGTATTTGTACATCACGATCACAGAAGAAATAATGTGATCACGAAGAAGAAAAATGAGGCTGCCAGGAAGTGCATCGCGAACGCGAAGACAAGCTCGTGAACGCGGAGAAGAAATAATTACTGCCCGGAATTAGTGCTACGCGATCGCGAACAAACATATGCAATCTCGAATAAGGAAATTGATGGCCCAGGAACTGAGCTACGCGAACGCAAAGAGACGGGTGCGAACGCGAAGAAGGGAAAAGCTGACCTTCGCGATCGCGAATGGAATCACTCGAACATGAAGAACTATAATTTATTCTCCATAAATTGTACTATACGAACGCGGAAGAAGTGACGCGAACGCGATTAAGGAAACAAGATGGCAGAAACCATCAATCCAAAAATAGAAGAAATTGGCCCGTAGCCCATCCGAAACACACCCGAGGCCCCCGGGACCCCGTCTAAACACACGAACAAGTTCTATAACCTAACACGGACTTGCTCGGTGTCGCAAATCACAGGAAACAACACCAAAACTACAAATCGCGCCATGAATCGAACTTATGAACTTTCAAATCATCCAACTTCAAAATCTCGTGCCGAAACCTACCAAATCAACTTGGAATGACGTCAAATTTTGCAGGCAAGTCCCAAATGACATAACAGAGCTGTTCCAACTCTCGGAATCACATTCCGATCCCAATATCACCAAAGTCAACTATTGCTCAAACCTCTCCACCTTCCAAACTTCAACTTTTCCAACTTTCGCCGAAATGCTTCAAATCACCCTACGGACCTTCAAATCCAAATACGAACGCACGCCTAAGTCCAAAATCACCATACGAATCTGTTGAAATCATACAAAATCCATTTCGGAGTCGTTTGCACAAAAGTCAAATTCCGATCAACTCTTGCCGCTTAAGCTTCCAAAACTAAAATCCTTCTTCTGTTTTGACTCCGAATCATCCGGTAATTAAACTCGACCACGCACGCAAGTCAATACATATAATACGAAGCTTCTCAAGACCTTATGCTGCCGAACAAGACTTAAATTCGCAAAACTACCGGGCGGGTCGTTATATCCTCCCCCTTTTAAACAAACGTTCGTCCTCGATCGTGCCAAGAATTGCCTCGAAGTCGTCAAATCACTGAATGCACACATCCAACATACACCAGCGGGTGACCCCATGTCACCCCAATCCACATAAGCCTGACGAAACCATCTCAACTGTAATTTATCCCTTCTACCAACATCAATAAGCCTTAGAGTCAACATTTCCACCATCCGCTTGTCTTCAAAAGACCCGATTCTAAATCCACACCCGGTATCAGTCCCAACTAGCTGCAACCACTTATGACTACACCCACATAGTACAACCACACAACATGACACATTACATATAGGCCCATAATAATAGTTCTGATCAGAATAGCTGCCCGTAATCAAATCCAGCACCGGCAATTAGCCTCATATCCTTTAGAACCCTGTTTCAAACTTTCACAACACTGACAATGATGCAAGAAACATGAAGACCTCATAAATATACACCCGAACCAACAAGTCACAAATAACACCACCGGGAACACACCTCGCAAGCTAAAACTCAAGAAGCACGGAATGAAAATGACTGTATATGTAAAGATAAACACATAAGAGAAATATCAAAAAAGACCGACATGCACAACTCTCTATCAGTACCATCCTACGAATCAATTTAAAAGGAAAATTAAAGTATATGAACAAATCACAAGGATCTCATCCTAATATAACTTCCACCACGGCACGCAACCCGACTCAAACATATCAAATCACATGGAATCGCGAGGGTCTTACCCTCAACTCTAAATCACAGGTCGAATACACATTATACCAATGGAAATCTTCCGCTAACTCAATTCTGACAATAAAATCACAATATTTACTAAACTCTAACCCCAGTACAGTATCAAATCACAAATCGTAACCAAATTACTCAAGAATCACATCAAACCTACCATAATGGACAACAGGAATTTATTTCTAGCCTCGCAACTCTTAATAATGGATAAAAACAATGATAGACATGGGCTACCACTCATAAAATCTCCTAACAGGGGTAAACACATAAGTAGAGTACTAATCAAGAAAACTCACCCATAAATGAAGTAACCAATAAGGGAACTCGCCCCGATAAGTAGAACTGAAACAAAATATGAATGATGCCCCCGGTAAAAAATCAAAAGCATACCTGTATGGCATCATCCAGAATAGAGGGCTCAAGCTTACTATATGAAACACATCAACGGGTCAGGTCTCCCCCTCTTGGGCGCCCTCTACTCGCCTGAATACCCCACTGCGACACATCTGTCTGGAGTCTGAGACAATATCTAACCATGTGGCTGGTATCTCAACACCCAAAGCAACCCCTCTGCTGATGTGGCTATGGGAACTGTGCGTTATGGGTACTCTGAGACCCTTGAGTACCTAAAACACCGTGCGAAGCTTGAAGTACAAACTGAACTGGATGACCCACATAACCTATACCATGCCATACCCTGCCTCCAAAATAAGGACCAGTAGATCTCTCCGATCTACGAGGCCTCCTCGCCTCCCTGTCCTCTCTTTCATGACCTCGCATGTCCTCTCTCTACTGATCCCACATGTGTTACACCTTGTGCGTCCCAAGGTGACGTAATGCATATAAGACTTGTTAATCATTATTTAAATTATTTTAAAGTCATAATATGACTATATATGATGTTTGGATAGAAAATATAACGTTTGGAAATAATCGAATTTAAGTTGCGGAAAAACGACCAAGGATTTGCCATGTAACAGAGCTTTTTGAGAAATAAATTTTGCATACTATATGAGGTGTTTTTAGGAAATATTATATACCAAATTGAAGCTCTTAGAATTTAGTTTCCAACTCTTTTAACCTTTCGTTCATACGACACCATAATAAAAAGTTATAAGTGTTGGAAGAAGGGCCAATCATAGGGTGCCAAGTAACACCTTTTTGACTTTTTAAAACAAAAAGGGATATTTACATCCCATCTCGTCTCTTTCTCCATTTTTCCAGAGAACACACCCAAATAACATCCCTAACTTTACTATTAAGCTCTCTGCAAGAGCTTCAAACTAGATTATTGTCCCGGGCACGGAATCAAGAAGCGTTAACATTAAAACGATCCCTATGACGTAAGTATCACTATATCGCCTCTATTTTTCTTTGTAGTTTGAGTTTTGGAAGGTACTTCATAGTTAAGAAAATGTGTACTTTCTGTATTTAAGTGTTTAAATATCAAGGAATGTTGATAAATTCGTTTCCTAATGGTTAGAACTCACGGGACGGTGATCGGAAGCCGTGAATTCGAGTTATTTGACTGGTAGTGGACTGTTTTGTGGGTTGTTTCGTGTTGCCTTTGGGCTTTATGTTTTTCTACTATTTAATAGAGTTTTGGAGGAAAATGGTATGGAGAAACACCACATAATGACAGAATGGTGGGATAGTCGTTCGTCGTTACATATTTTAAGGTGTTTGACACTACTTTGTTTGTCGTTTTATGTATGAAGTGATTAGGGTGTGTGGGCTGTTTTGTGGTATATTGTGATGGAGATAAGGTTGGAAAATGATGCTTACATGTTATTATTGTTGTGTTATTATTTTTTTTGTTGGTATATGGTATTGGAGGAGGGCCTAGTTTTGGTATATGCTTACTCAGCACTGATTCTGAATCTCGTTATGATGTGGTAGATTGACTTGAGTTGTTTGAAGGATTTCTTGGAAGGTATTAAGGACTCACCNTATTAGTAAGATCCCATTGCTATACTAGATAGAAAAGTTCAGAGATTAAGAACTAAGGATGTAGCTTCGATTAAAGTACTTTGGATTAACAATAATGTGGAGGAGATGACTCGGGNTGTGTGGGCTGTTTTGTGGTATATTGTGATGGAGATAAGGTTGGAAAATGATGCTTACATGTTATTATTGTTGTGTTATTATTTTTTTTGTTGGTATATGGTATTGGAGGAGGGCCTAGTTTTGGTATATGCTTACTCAGCACTGATTCTGAATCTCGTTATGATGTGGTAGATTGACTTGAGTTGTTTGAAGGATTTCTTGGAAGGTATTAAGGACTCACCGGAGGTAAGGTACGTTAAGTCTATCCCTTCTTTCTTTTTGGCATGATCCAAATGATACAAACGAAACGAGCAAAATACGCAACTTTCATAAATGACTCTATTCATAGAAATACTAGGGGTGTCTATATTCTTCATTCCCCATGTGTATTATTATTCTATAATATGTTCATGGGGCTCAGAAAAATACGCAAGTTGATAAAGTTTATTTCATGATATTAATCAAAGGCATAGTGATCTTATGACATTTTGAGAAATCTTATTAACGTACTTCTTATGCATTTCATTCATGTATACATGTACATTGACCCATGACCGGATGGCGTTATATACGCGTATATTATATCTATATGAGATATGAAAAAAGGTTATGGCGTTATATACGCACCACTACCTGAACAACTGGTATACGTTGATGACTTTGCCCACAGTGGCTGAGATGATATGAAGGGATGCCCTTAGAGGCTTGATGATGTTATGTACGTATATACCTATGGATGGTATGACATTTATACGCACATGCATGACATTATAAATTTTCATGATTCATAGAGCTATTCAGAATTTCAGGTTGAGTTCTTTACTTCATGTTTCTTTCATGTCTTTTATATACTATATTCATGCCTTACATACTCGGCACTTTATTTGCAGTGACGTTCCTTTTGCCTGGGGACGCTGCGTTTCATGCTCGCAGGTCCCGATAGACAGGTTGAGAGTTCTCCTAGTAGGCTATCAGCTCAACAGACGGTGTTTGTGCACTCCACTTGCTCTGAAATTTCCTATTTGGTCAGTATGATTTGAATATGCATTGATTGGTATGGCGGGGCTCTGTCCCGACCTTTATGATATTTATGTACTCTTAGAGACTTGTAGGCAGATGTCATGTATACGGGTACTGGTATGGCCTTATAGGCCAGTACGTCATATGTATAAGTCGGTATATCGAGTTAGGTCAACCTATATTAAGTATTTCCTCATGTTCTATTCGACTTATCTCACGACAGCCTATCCGCCTCATTAACCTATGATACTATGATATGAAAGATACGTTACGTTGGTACTCGGTTGAGTAAGGTACCGGGTGCCCGTCGCCTCCCATCGGTTTGGGTCATGACAGAAGTGGTATCAGAGCAGTTCTTTCCTAGTTAGTCTACAAGTCGTGTCTAGTAGAGTCTTGTGTATGGGTGTGTTGTGCACCACACGTATTAGCAGGAGGCTAAGGGGAATTTAGGACTGTCACTCTTCTTACTCTAGATCGTGTGGTAGATCTCAGTTGTAAGAAATTCAAACTCCTTAATTCTAAATTATTCGCTATACAATGATATCTACATCCAGAAAGACAGTTGGTAAGAGATTGAATGTGGTTGTGGAAGAGTTGAGACAAAGGAACTCGATTTTGCGTCATGCTTATGATGAGTAAATGTAAGGCCTTCAGTAGATTATGTGTGTACTACGACGTGTGAGCTTCTCGATAAGCAGCCCTGAGGAATGAATATCTATCTGCCCCTATGGTAAAAAGCAACGAGAGAATCATAAGGTAGATACAAGTTTTAATAAGTAAAAGAAGCTAGGTGAAGAAGTATACGAGGTACCCAGTTAGTGAAGATTAACCATATTTACAATTCAGGTAGAGAAATATAAGCATTCTGAGTTACTTTCCACAATAACAAAGATATATTCACTTGACAACACCCATTTCAGTTATGCCCTGTGGGAGCTAACAAATATAATTTAAGAGAAGGATGGGATATTAGCATCCAGTTGGGGTTAGAGTAACCCAAAATTGTGGATNCAAGTTCTTCAAACATGATTATCATCCCGGGCATAGAATCAAGAAGCGTTAACATTAAAATGATCCCTACGATGTAAGTATCCTATACCGCCTCTCTTTTTCTTTGTAGTTTGCATTTTGGAAGGTACTTAATAGTTAAGAAAACGTGTAATTTCTGTATTTAAGTGTTGAAATATCAAGGAATGTTGATAAATTCATTTCCTAATAGTTAGAACTCACGGGACGGTGATCGGAAGCCGTGAATTCGAGCTATTTGACTGGTAGTGGACTGTTTTGTGGGCTGTTTCGTGTTGCCTTTGGGCTATATATTTTTCTACTGTTTAATGGAGTTTTGGAGGAAAAATTGTATGAAGAAACACCACATAATAATGGAAAGGTGGTCTAGTCGTTCGTCATTACATATTTTAAGTTGTTTGACACTACTTTATTTGTCGTTTTATGTATGAAGTGATTAGGGTGTGTGGGCTGTTTTGTGGTATATTATGATGGAGATAAGGTTGAAAAATGATTCTTACATGTTGTTATTGTTTTGTTCTTGTTGTTGTTGGTATATGGTATTGGAGTAAGGCCTAGTTACAGAGGAGATGCTGCACAAATTTAGGTAAACGAGCTACTAGTTTAAGTTGCGGACTTAGCCTTTACTCAACACTGATTTTGAATCTTGTTATGATGTGGTAGATTGAATTGAGTTGTTTTAAGAATTTCTTGGAAGGTATTAAGGACTCAACATAGTTAAGGTATGTTAAGTCTATCCCTTCTTTCTTTTTGGCATGATCCAAATGATACAAACAAAACGAGCAAAATACGCAACTTTCATAAATGACTATATTCATAGAAATACTAGGAGTGTCTATATTATTGATTACCCATGTGTCTTATTAGTCTATCATATGTTCATGGGTCTAAAAACAATATGCAAGTTGATAAAGTTTATTTCGATATTAATCAAAGGCATAGTGATCTTATGACATTTTGAGAAATCTTATTAACGTACTTCTTATGCATTTCATTCATGTATACATGTACATTGACCCATGACCGGATGGAGTTATATACGCGTATATTATATGTATATGAGATATGAAAAAAGGTTATGGCGTTATATACGCACCACTACCTGAACAGCTGGTATACGTTGATGACTTTGCCCACAGTGGCTGAGATGATATGAAGGGATGCCCTTAGAGGCTTGATGATGTTATGTACGTATATACCTATGGATGGTATGACATTTATACGCACATGCATGACATTATAAATTTTCATGATTCATAGAGCTATTCAGAATTTCAGGTTGAGTTCTTTACTTCATGTTTCTTTCATGTCTTTTATATACTATATTCATGCCTTACATACTCAGCACTTTATTTGCACTGACGTCCTTTTTGCCTGGGGACACTGTGTTTCATGCTCGCAGGTCCCGATAGACAGGTTGAGAGTTCTCCTAGTAGGCTATCATCTCAATAGACGGTGTTTGTGCACTCAACTTGCTCTGGAATTGCCTATTTGGTCAGTATGATTTGAATATGCATTGATTGGTATGGCGGGGCTCTGTCCTGACCTTTATGATATTTATGTACTCTTAGAGGCTTGTAGACAGACGTCATGTATATAGATACTGGTACAGCCTTATAGGCCAGTACGTCATATGTATAAGTCGGTATATCAAGTTGGGTAACCCTATATTAAGTATTTCCTCATGTTTTATTCTACTTATCTCACGACAGCCTCTCCGCCTCATTTACCTAGAATAGTATGACAAAAAAGATATGTTACGTTGGTACTAGGTTGAGTAAGGTACCGGGTGCCCATCGCCTCCCATTGATTTGAGTCATGACAACATGCCCTCCACTTGGCAAGCGATCCCTACCAACTATTGAAACGACACATCTGACTCTAACTCCCGAGCCATGCTGAACCGAATATCATGCATGTGCCCCTCAATGAATCTACGTACACGCTCTCTAACTGTAGCGACCAAAGCAGGTGCATGTATATCCAAATCACTGAATCTAACGGCATACTCTGATACTGAAAAAGTGCCCTAGCGCATCTGCTCAAACTCCACGCGCCATGCATCTCGAAGGGACAGAGGTACAAACTCTCTCAGGAAGATCTCAGAAAACTGAACCCATATAAGTAAAGTTAACTCGGCCGGGCAACCCNTAATGTTCAGATATTTGAGAAGATTGGCATTGGAATCCTAGAAGGGATAAATATATACCTTTGTATGGCTCCNCAGCTCATATGCCCGCCACCACTGATAAGCCGCTTCCCTGAGATGGAACGTAACAAAAGAAACCCCTCTCGTCTCCACAATACCCATAGTATGAAGAACGCAATGACACTCCTCCAGAAAACCCTGGGCATCGTCTGTCGCCAATCCACCGAAGGTAGGAGGGTGGTACTTCTTGTACCTCTCAAGTCTAAGTTGTTCTTCCTCAGATGCTGCTGCCCTAACCACGGGCTTAATTGGGACCACAGGCTGTATCGCTATGACACCTAGAACCTGACCNTGTCAAGTGAAGGAAAAGACAATAATTTACAAGCCTTGAGACAATAAAAGAGTATACGCCATAGAGTCATGTCCCCATTTCGAGAAATGAGTTGGTGGCTCACACATGATTACCAAAATAAAAAGTTAGACCCCGGAGTAATAGAAATTAGTATGGGCTAGTGAATAAGATAAACTGAACATGAATTCGGGACCGAAAGATTTGATAATAGTTGACATCGTGAGAATTTCAGAGGTCGCATTCCGACGATAATTGAATAGACAATAGAAGAATAACCTTAAAAGGTCATTCAGGAAGACGCTTCCCTAAAACAAGCGTTGTGAGCATAGTTAAGCTTAAGGAACTAAGTGCGACAGTTACACTAGGTTTCACCTTTGTGTGCAAGAAATTAAATTATCCCTGGTACAGAAGGGTAACCGCAAGGCAAGTAAGAGTCCGTGAAGATGTGAAAAGATGCCAAATATGAAGAGGTGAAACATTTATAGGTAAATCTTCATAGCAATAAATGTTAGTACTCCCCTAAAGGGGGAAGATGGTGTGATATGGTATTAAGTCGGAGTTATATGGTTAAGATAACTATGGAATAGTAAAGGAAGAATGTGGTAGAAAGGCGAAAGGAATGATATTGCATTTATTCATATCCTACAGATATGATACGACTCCAGAACATTATGTAAGCATGATGACAGGGAGAGACAGTAAGGATTCCATCACTAGATGTTATTGATAAATAAGTGCAAATGAACACTGGATACGTAAGGAGCCAGTGTGCGGGGTAAGTTAAGACAAAGGATATAACCCAATAAAGATTATACAGAATAAAGATATGAGAATATACTAACATGTAGTTAGTAGTTGATTCAGGAAGAGCCTAGACATGGCTAAACAAGAGGGTACCGACAAATCAACAGGTTGTGCAAGTTAAATATAGGGAAACCCAACATAGGGAATTCAGTCTCGCAAATATGATGACATCGTAATCCTTGAGAAATATTCATATAGGAGTTGGGGTTATTAAAGGTACCGCATAAATGTTATGAAAACAAACGGTGCCACTGAGAAGACATTCAAAACATTTCAGTTAAGAATCAACCTTACGAGCACAAGGAACGGAGGTAAGTAATTAAGTATAATTATAGGTGAGTAAGAACATCAAAAAATTCTTTCGGGTATACGATGTAATAAACTCGTAGCTTTATAAGAGTCAAAGGGTCTCTCTTAAGTACTACAAAGAAAGACTAGTTGAGGGAATAAGGAAGAAGACTTCATTTAAGCATAGTGACATAAGGAAGAAATGGTCTTGTAACAACAGTCTCACAACAACATTGTATGCACTCCATAAGAAAGTGGCACCTATCGTGGCTAATGAACGGGAAAAAATAAAATCAAAAGATGATATTTGAGATCATATGAGTTACAAGAAAATCCAGTATTTGTGGGCAATGAGATAAGCCATGTATTCATGCAACAAGTGGCAGAATGACCATGAAAAGTAATCGCTTATGTTTAAAGACAACTAAGAAAGCACAAGAAGAATTATCTGACCCACGATTTGGAGTTAGCCGTGGTGATTCATGCAATAAAGATGTGGACGCACTATTTGTGTGGCATTCATGTTGATATCTATATGGATCATAAGAGCCTTCAATATATCTTCAATCAAAAGGAATGAAATTTATGCCAAAGGAGATGGTTGGAGATACTGAAAGACTACGACGTTGATAGTTTATACCATCCGGGGAAGGCGAATGTAGTAGTCGATGCCCTTAGCCGTAGATCTATAGGTAGCCGGTCATATTTACAGCCAAAGAAGTGTGGGATAGCCCATGAGATTCATCAGCTAGCTAGTCTTGGAGTTCGATTACTGGACTCATGTGATACCGGAGTTGCTATTCAGGATACGTCAACATCCCCTTTAGTAACTGAAGTGAAGGAACGCCAGTATGAGGATCCTGTGCTAGCTCATACAGAGATACATCCCCTCAAAAAGAGAATACACCATTTAAGATTACAGGAGATGGAGTCGTCAAATATCGAGGTCGATTATGTGTTCCTAATGTGGCAGGGTTGCACCAGCAGGTTATAGGAGAAGCTCACTATTCTTGTTATTCTATTCATCCAGGAGCGACTAAGATGTATCATGATATTAGGGGAATATACTGATGGGACGGAATGAAGAAGGATATAGTAGAGTTTGTTTCTCAGTGCCCTAATTGTCAGCAGGTTAAGATTGAGCATCAGAAACCCGATGAATTATTATAGGCTATAGAGATTCCAACTTGGAAATGAGAAGTGATTGATATGGATTTCATCATTGGCTTACCTCGTACACAGTGTAAGTTCGATTCTATATGGGTTATTATCGCTAGACTTATAAAAGCAGCCATTTTCTGTCTGTTAGGACTACTTACTCACCAGAGGATTATGCAAGGCTTTACATTAGGGAGATAGTATGACTTCATGGTGTCCCCATATCTATTATCTCGGATAGAGGTGCTCAATTTACAACTAATTTCATTAGGTCCTTCCAAAAAGGATTGGGGACTCAAGTAAGTCTTAGTACAATATTTCATCCCCAGACAGACGGTCAGGCTGAACGTACTATTCAGAAACTGGAGGATATGCTATGAGCTTGTGTGATGGACTTCAGAAGTAGCTGGGATAATCATCTTCCACCTATTGAGTTTGCATATAATATTAGTTATCATTCCAGCATTCAGATGGCTTCATACGAAGCTCTTTACGGAAGAAAGTGTAGGTCTCCTATAGGATGGTTCGAGATTGAGGAAACTAAGTTAGTAGGACCAGAGTTGGTACAGCAGGCAGTTGAGAAGATTAAGCTTATAAGGGAAAGGCTATTAGCAGCACAGAGTCGTCAGAAGTTCTATGCAAATAATCGATGACGAGACTTGGAGTTTCAAGTAGATGACTGGGTATTCCTAAAGGTATCACCGATGAAAGGCGTTATGAGATTTGGTAAGAAAGGAAAGCTTATCCTTCGGTACATTGGACCTTATAAGATTATACTCATAGTAGGCCAAGTAACATATGAATTAGACTTGCCTTCCAAATTGGAGTCTGTACATCCAGTATTTCATGTGTCTATGCTCCGTAGGTGTATTGGAGATCCCTCTAAAGTCATTCCAGTTGACGATNGTAAACAGTGTGAATACAAATCAGAAGGTGACTCCGAAGCCTGCGAACGCAGCAACAGGTTTACCTTGAGTTTCCACAGCAACAATCCACACAGCTAGCTAATGATCAACTGACTTCGAAAATACCTGGATCTGCACAAAAATATGCAGAAGTGCAGTATGAGTACACCACGGCGGTACCCAACAAGTATCAAGACTAACCTAAGTGGAGTAGTGATGAGGTACAGTCAAGACACCTACTGGACTAAATAACCTGAACAAGTATAAGTATAGGAATAATAGAGTATGATATCTACATAAGGGCTACACGAAATGACAAATAATACGGTAATTTCAGTAAGAAAGGAAAATAACAACTATCAGCGGAATACCATGATAATGACACAGTAGATATACGGAAACACAGTCTAAATCCGCGCGACCACAAATAAATGAAAGGCAAATAACAACTCAACAAAATGAATGCTTTCACACCGGATTTTAGCCAAAAACCTCCACGAGGTACCGAACCTCAGAATATTCACAACTCACGAATCCCAATTTCTGAACCCTAATACTTAGTATCTTGTGCTCTCATTATAATTTAGAACCGCACTGACGACTCACGTGCCAAATAGAGCCATCCTCACATAGAAGGCAATTAAACAAGGGTGTGCATCTATACTCAACAATATCAAGAATCCTCTTTAACTGATAAGAGTGCTTAACTACGTGTATGCTTGTGCAAGTGTTCTAACATAGTTTATGCCAGCTAGTAAGTATAGAAAAAGAAATGGACAGCACGTAGAATGTTTTTCCACAATTTTCCACAAGATAGAACTCACACAGATAAGTGCACCACTACACAAATATCAACAACAAGAATGCCCCAAGCTATCACAAGTCATCACAAATCAATCCCTGACACAGCCCACCTTGTCTCGCCACGTGTGCAATAGTAAAGTGAATGCCCGCCTTGTCTTGCCTATCTCATAAAGCCTCAATCTTTATAAAAATCTAAAAATTGACCCAAAAGTCTACCCCCGGGCCAGCACTTCGGAACCCGACAAATCTCACAAAACCCAAACACCCATTCCGATACGAGTTCAACCATACTAAAATTATCAAATGCCGATACCAATTCGTCCCTCAAATCATGATTTTGCATTTGAAAATTTTCTTCAAAAATCTCCATTTTCCTCAACTCAAAACACACATTAAATGATAAAAATAAAGATAAAATCATGGAATATAATAAACTAGGTGAAGAACACCTAACCAATCGATTTTTTTGAAAACCCCACAAAGAATCGCTCAAAACCGAGCTCTAAAAATCCAAAAATGTTAAAAATGGCTAACCTTCGGAATAGAGAACTTTATATTCTGCCTAGGTATTTGTACATCGCGATCGCGGAAAAACTAATGCGACTGTGAAGAAGAAAAATGAGGCTGCCAAGATGTGCTTCGCGAACGCAAAGACAAGCTCGCGAATG
>AWOL01S0101198.1:0-50813 GCA_000715115.1 Nicotiana otophora
CGTACACACTACCCTCCCCAGACTCCATCAATGGGATTCTACTGGGTTGTTGTTGTTGTTGTTGTTATTTTTTCCGAAATAGCTACACACGCTTTAGCCCCCTTATGTCGCAGCGTGGCTTCAAGCAATTTCTGTACTAGCAACACGCAAATAAATTCCACCTTATGTCGCCGTATGCACATCAACCCCCATCCTTATACCGCTGCATGCACATCAATATCACAACACAATAACATATGGCACCACACGCGCCCATATACCACAACTTGCCAAAATCAACAATATCAATGTTACCATAACACATAGCCCACGGCTCAACCACAATGTATACAACAATCTCAAAATAAACAAATGAATGAGAAATACTTAACAAGAAAAGATATCTTAATAAACAACAACCTCAATCTCAATGTGCTAATAGCTTTCACGAATTCAACTTCAATAACTCAAAATGAAAGTGTTCCCGCGAAATGACAATTTTCAATTCAAATGTATAACATAAGCTTAACAATGAAAGAGATAGTATGAAATAGTAACTACGTCTAAATACATGAGAATAACTCAACACGAAAAATTTTAATGTAATAATAACTCCAAATAAGAATAACTCAACAATAAAGGGGGTAACATGACATAAGAGAGGTAACATCTTCAATTAAGGCATATAAGAGCAAATTTGACAATAAGATATAGAACATGTACTAACAACATCAAATAAGGCATGTAAGAGTAAATTAAACAATGCAAGATATAACATGATATGACAATATCAATTAAATGCATGAAAGAAGCCTAAGAGCCTAAACCGGTCAAAATATCACATATGAGCCCGTGTAAATACTCGTCACCTCGTGTCTACGTCTCCCAGAAAATTCAATTAATACAAACAACCCAAATCCTAAGGGGTAGTTCCCCCACACAAAGTTAGGCGAAATACTTACCTCAAACAAGCTAATTCAATCTACTAATAAGCCCTTTCCGCAAAAATCTACTTCCAAATAACTTAATATCATAAATAAAAGCCATAGGAAACAAATTCAGATAATAAAGATTCGATCTTTAACTAAAATCAAAAAGTCAACCCGGGGCTCGTAGCTCAGAACCCAACAAAACTCATAAATTCCGAACACTTATTCTTATACGAGTATAACCATACCAAAATCATTTAATTTTGACCTCAAATCGGCCTTCAAGCCATCAATTTATGTTTTAGAAAGCTTTTACTAAAATTCCCAATTTCTCCTTCAAGTAAATAATCAAACACTAAAATCGAGGTTGAAATTATGAAGTAATAACAAATATAAGTTAAAAATACTTACCCCAATCCAAGTAGTACAAATTCCCTCCAAAATCGCCCAAATTGAGCTCCAAAACCTTGGGAGAAAAAATATCAAATTCTGAAACAAGAAAAAAAAAAGCAGCAGTTGTCCCAGCTCGAATCAGGTCCTAGATGATCCCGAAACTCACGTTGGATAAGCCCAACATGATCCTTGCAAGATTGTACCCAAGATAGTCTCTTGAATAACCTAATTTGGCCTTAAAATGAGGAAGATATGATGTTTTGAAGTTTTAAACGAAGTTGGAAAATTTCAGGGACACAGATGGCATTTTTGAAATTATTTACACCAGGAAAAAAAACCAGCAATAAGAAAATCTTCGTTTTAGCACCCAAAATTCATTCGGAACCTCCCGGACACAAACCATATATGCATTTCAATCATAAATCACGCTACGAACCTGCTTGCGCACTCAAAACATCGAAAAGAGGTCATCTTGACCCGATATTGACCATGGTCAAACTTCAAATTATTAACTTAACTAGTTTCTCAACGAATGATCCAAAACACACTTGAGCCCCTCGGGACCCCATCCAATCATACCAACAACTATAAATACGTCATCCAAATTTATCCAAAGCCTAAAAACACCAACGGGAACATCACAACAAAGAGTCGAGGCTCAAACCGAATAGAATTTCTCTTAAATTGTTAAATTTGCATTCTTTCAAAAGAGTGGTCGAATCACACTAAAAAACTTCAGATTATTTTAAAACTTTGCATACAAGTTCAATTCAACTATATAGACCTATCCAAATTCTCGGAATACCAATTGGAGTCCAATAACATCAAAGTCAACTCTTGGTCAAACATATGAACTCTTAAGTTCTTCAAATTGCGAACTTTCGACCAATAGTATCGAATTCTTCTAGGAACCTCCGAAACCAAATCCGAACATACGTACAAGTCCAAAATCATCATACAAACCTATCGAAATAATTAAAACCTAATTCCGAGTCCGTTTACCCAAAAGTCAAATTTTGGTCAACTCTTCCAACTTAAAGCTTCTAAAACGAGAATCATTCTTCCAAATTATTCCTGAACCGCTCGAAAACTGAAACCAACCATACACACAAGTTATAATACATAATATGAAGCTACTCAAAGTCTCAAACCACCAAATGTAATGCTAAAGCTCAAAACGACCGGTCGGATCGTTAAATCGGGCTATTAGTAAGGGACTTAGAATCTGATTATCTCACCAGGTACTCATCTTTGTCTAAAAATATCACTTAAATTATTAAAATGTTAAGAGAAGAAACATATACCCAACATTAAAAGTCAAGAAGTAAATTAACCAAGAGAAAATCAAGAGTAGACACTCTTTATGGATACAACTGATTTTTATAGTTGCACAATTGCAACCAAAATAAGCAACAAAGTATGCAAAGGAAGTGGGAAGTGGTGGGTGTTATATTAACAAAAGAGGGCAAGTGGAGCAAAGCAACATGGAAAATTGGTTGTAAATTTCGAGTCATGCGACTTGACTTTATCAATTCCAAATTCCAAAATCATGAAAGTGGACAACCTAGAGAGACAACTCTTATTTCATTATTCTCTCTATCTATATTGAAAACCACAAATGCATTTTCTTTCATGGTAGTCAAGGGAAATGAGGATATCAATAATGGAGATAGCCTCCTCTTTTCAGCTTCTAGCATTTTTGCCTTGAAAGCCCACATCACTTCAGAACCTTATCAAATTCTTTTAACAAACTAGTCTTCTTCAACCTCAGTTTGTAATTGGATCGGAATCACTTGTGGATTTCGTCATCAAAGAGTTATTTCATTGAATATTTTGGACATGGGCTTAACTAGTACAATCCCACCACAACTCGGCAACCTTTCTTTTCATGTTTCACTTGATCTAAGCTGGTGGAATTTCCATGGTAAAGTTGTAAGTTACTTCTTCATTTAAGTGGTCCACATTCATGTGAAAGACCATTTCTTATTTTTCTTATTTATTGTTGAGAGTATATGTATTTACCGAACGGGCTAGACCAGGCTGGGTGGGGAAAAAACAACCATCCAGTTAAGGGTGCGGGCTAGTTAGTAGGCTGGGGGATCGGGCTGTTAATGGGTTGGGATATTTTGGGTTTAGCTGGGCCCGTTTAGGTTCAGGCCTACCTATATGCTCATTTCCCCTCCAATCGGAGTGCAGGTCCCCGTCGACCAAGTAAGTATATCACCCCTTAATCCGTCTTTCCTTTCCCTCTCTCGTTCCCTCCCCCCTTCCCCCCGCTTTTTGTCCTTTTTTATCCCCTGTATCTCTCTCTCTCCTGCCATTACTCTCTATTTCTTTCCTAGTCAAGATTCGCCTCTATTCGCTCTGCCGGAGTATGCGTCGGCAAGACCATATTTGCATAGAGTATCGATTTTTGGCGGCATCCGGCGGCGAGTGGAGCGCACGCGTAGATGATTGGAGGCATCACTGTTCAGACAACCCCGACTTAATTACAGGTTCTAAATTTCTTGAATTGGTATTTTTTTTTAATTCTGGTATTGAGCTATATTGTTATCCCTCTTGTTTCTTTAATTCTTTTATTGCCTGCCAATTTTTTTGTTTCTGTTTTTGTGGTTGTACTCTTACTTGGTTACTTATTTTTGTGTGATTAAGTAGCATCCTTGATCTGTTATTCATCGTTTATACTGGTTATTCAGAGTTTGATCGCTTTGACTTGTTTCCCCATTCTTTTTGTGTCCTTTGATATTAGGAGTTTTTCCCTTTGTGTTTTACTATCGTAGCACTTCTGATTTTGTTGCCTTGTGTTGTGGCTAGGAATATTGCATTAATTTGAATTGATTATTATCCCTTAGACTATAGTGGTTGTGGTGAGCAATGATAGAGTAAGCTCATGTCCTCGGGTGGGGCGAGGGGTGAGGGTCAAGGGTAGTAAGGGGGTAAGGGAACCTCTAGTATGCGAGTTGGATCATGTAATATAGGGACATTGAAGGGAAAGTCCATAGAATTAGCAAAGATTCTCCAGAAGAGGAAGATCAACATAGCTTGTGTCCAGGAGACTAGATGGGTAGGGACTAAGGCATGCGATGCTGATGGGTATAAGTTGTGTTACACGGGTAGATGAAGGGGAAGAATGGGGTAGGCATCTTAGTCAATATGGAACTTAGAGAGCTAGTGGTAGAGATTAAGAGGATGAATGATAGGCTGATAGCTATTAATATAGTTGTAGCAAGATGTACCTTTAACATAATTAGCGCCTACGCGCCTTAGGTGGGTTTGGATGAGGCGCTTCTGGCATGACTTAGATGGGTTGGTGCGGCGAATTTCGCATATCGAGAAACTTATCATAGAAGGAGATTTCAATGGCCATATTGGGACGTCATTTGGGGATTATGACGGGGTATATGACGGCTTCGATTTTGGTGTCAGAAACAGAGGGGGTACTTCGCTGTTAGATAACGCTAAAGCATTTGAGTTGGTGATTGCTAACTCGTGTTTTCAGAAGAAGGATTCTTCGAGTTTAGTTGGGCACGTCCGGGTTCAGGCCTACTTGTACGGTCCTTTCCCCTCCAACCGGAGTGTAGGTCCCCGGCGACCAAGTAAGTATATCACCCCTTAATCATTCCTTCCTTTCCCTCTCTCGTTCTCCCTCCTTGTTTTTCGTCCCTTTTTCTTTCTTGTATATCTCTCTCCTTCCGTCTCTCTATATCCCTTTCCTAGTCAAGATTTGCCTATGTTCACTCTGTCAGGGTACGCGCCGACAAGACCAGATTTGCATAGAGTACCGATTTTCGGCGACATTCGGCGGCAAATGGAGCACACGCGCCGATGACTGAAGGTATCACTGTTCAGACAACCCCGACTTGATTCCACGTTCTAAATTTCTCGAATTGGTATTTTTCAAATTCTGGTATTGAGCTATATTGTTATATCTCTTGTTGCTTTAATTCTTTTACTGCATGTCAATTTTTTTATTTTTTTTGTGGTTGTACTCTTACTTGGTTACTTATTTTTGCTTGATTGTGTAGCATCATTGATCTGTTATTCATCATTTATACTGGTTATTCGGAGTTTAATCGCTTTGACTTGTTTCCCAATTCTTGTTGTGTCCCTTGATTTTAGGAAATTTTCCCCCTAGTGGTAAACTATTGTAGCTCTTATGATTTTGCTTCCTTATGTTGTGACTAGGAATATTGCATTAATTTGAATTGATTATTATCCCTTAAACTATAGTGGCTATGGTGAGCAATGCTAGAGTAACGTCAAGTCCTCGGGTAGGGGGGGGGGGGGGGGATAGGAGCCAAAGGTAGTAAGGGGGTAAGGGAACCTCTAGGCTGCGATTTGGATCATGGAATATAGGGACATCGACGGGGAAGTTCATAGAATTAGCGAAGATTCTCCAGTAAAGAAATATCAACATAGCATGTATTCAGGAGACTAGATAGGTAGGGACTAAGGCACGTGGGGTATAAGTTGTGGTACTCGGAGGGATGAAGGGGAAGAATGGGGTAGACATCTTAGTCGATAGGGAACTTAGAGAGCTAGTGGTACAGGTTAAGAGGGTGATTGATAGGTTGATGGCTATTAAGATAGTTGTGGGAGGATGTACCTTAAACATAATTAGCGCCTATGCGCCTCAGGTGGGTTGGACGAGGAGCTTAAAAGGTGATTCTGGGATGACTAAGATGGGTTGGTGAGGGGAATTTTGCATATCAAGAAACTTATCATAGAAGGAAATTTCAATGGCCATATTGGGACGTCGTCTGGGGATTATGACGGGGTACATGATGGCTTCGATTTTTGTGTCAGAAACGAAGGAGGCACTTCGCTGTTAGATTATGCTAAAGCATTTGATTTGATGATTGCTAACTCATGTTTTCAGAAGAAGGATTTTTTGGGTTTAGTTGGGCTCGTCCGGGTTCGGGCCTACCTGTACAGTCTTTTCCCCTCCAACCGGAGTGCAGGTCCCTGGCGACCAAGTAAGTATATCACCCCTTAATCCTTCCTTCTTTTCCCTCTCTCGTTCTCCCCTTTGCTTTTCGTCCCTTTTTATCCCATGTATCTATCTCTCCTTCCGTCTCTCTCTAACCCTTTCCTGGTTAAGATCTGCCTCCATTCACTCTGTCGGAGTACGCGCTGGCCAGACCACATCTGCATAGAGTATCAATTTTCGTCGTACATCCGGCGGCGAGTAGAGTGCACATGCCAGTGATTGGTGGTGTCACTATTCAGACAACCCCAACTTGATTCCAGGTTCTAAATTTCTTGAATTGGTATTTTTTTTTAATTCTAGTATTGAGCTATATTGTTATACCTTTTGTTGCTTTAATTCTTTTACTACCTATCGATTTGTTTTTTGGTTTATGTGGTTGTACACTTAGTTACTCGTTTTTGTGTGATTGAGTAGCATCCTCGATTTGTTATTCATCGTTTATACTCGTTATTCGGAGTCTAATAGCTTTGACTTGTTTCCTCATTCTTGTTATGTCCCTTGATTTTAGGAATTTCTCCCCTAGTGTTATACTAACGTAGCACTTACGATTTTGTTGCCTTGTGTTGTGAACAATGATAGAGTAAGGTCATGTCCTCGGGTGGGGCGGGGGGTGGGGGCCAAGGGTAGTAAGGTGGTAAGGAAACCTCTACGATGTGATTTAGATCATGGAATATAGGGACATTGACGGGAAAGTCCATAGAATTAGCAAAGATTCTCCAAAAGAGAAAGATCAATATAGCATGTGTCCAGGAGACTAGCTGGGTAAGGACTAAGGCACGCGATGCTGATGGATATAAGTTGTGGTATTCGGGGGGGATGAAGGGGAAAAATGGGGGAGGCATCTTAGTCGATAGGGAACTTACAGAGCTATTGGTAGAGGTTAAGAGAGTGAATGACAGGCTGATGTCAATTAAGATAGTTGTGGGAGGATGTACCTTCAACATAATAAGCGCCTACGCGCCTTAGGTGAGTTTGGACGAGAAGGTTAAAAGGCACTTCTGGGATGACTTAGATGGGTTGGTGCGGGGAATTCCGCACATCGAGAAACTTATCATAGGAGGAGATTTCAATGACCATATTGGGACGTCGTCTGGGGGTTATGATGGGGTACATGGCGGCTTCAATTTTTGTGTCAAAAACGGAAGAGGTACTTCGCTATTAGATTATGCTAAAGCATTTGACTTGGTGATTGCTAACTCGTGTTTTCAGAAGGAGGAGCACTTGGTCACCTTCCAAAGTACGGTGGCCAAGGCCGAAATTGATTATCTACTACTCAAGAGGTGCAATAGTGGTTTATGCACGGATTGCAAGGTCATCCGGAGCGAGATTCTCACGACCCAGCGTAGGCTATTGGTTATGGAATTAGCGAACATGCGGATAATGAATAATAAAGTTATGGGTTGTCTACGTTGGATCTGGTGGGGTGCCTTGACTAAGGACAAAACCCAATAGTTGGGGGAGAAGCTACTAGTTATTGGGGCCTGGAGGAGTAGTGGGTACGCGAGTTGTATGTGGACCATGATTCCGAATTGTATTAGAAAAGCTGTGAGAGAGGTGTTAGGGGTCTCGAAAGGGTTCGTTGGTGGCCATAAAGGGGACTAGTGGTGGAATGAAGAGGTCCAAGAGAAAGTGAAAGCCAAGAAAACGGCGTATTTGAAGCTAGTTGAGAGCGTAGATAAGGTGGAGATGAGGGCTAACAGGGAGTGGGATAAGAAGGCTAAGAAGGGGGCGAAGTTAGCGATTACTGAGGCTAAAACTATGGCTTTTGGACGTTTGTATGAGGAGATTGGAGATAAAGGCGGGGATAAGAAGCTTTACAGGCTGGCAAAAGTGAAAGAAAGAAAGGCATGTGATCTGGATCAAGTGAAGTTCATAAAAGACGAGGAAGGTAGAGTTTTGATGTATGAGGTGCAAATCAGGCAGAGATGGTAGTCATACTTCCATAAACTCTTGAATGACGGGGGAGGTAGGAACATTTTGCTGTGGGATTTGAAGCACTTTGGGAGTCATCGAGATTTTGGGTTCTGTGGGCGCATGAGAGTGGAAGAAGTCGAGGGGGCGATGCGTAGGATGAGCAGGGGCAAAGTGACAGGTCCAGACGAAATCCTTGTAGAATTATGGAAGAACGCGAGTAAGGCCCGCTTGGAATGGCTCTCTAGGTTATTTAACATCATTTTTAGGACGACGAAAATGTTTGAGGAGTGGAGGTGGAGTACAATGATTCTATTGTACAAGAATAAAGGTAATATATAGAATTGTAATAATTATAGGGGTATCAAGCTATTTAGTCATACGATGAAAGTTTGGAAGAGGGTGGTGGAAGGGAGGGTGAGGAGGATCAGCCTTTAGCCCATTCGTATTTTCTGTGGCGATGGACGCATTGACGGGACATATGACGGGTCAAAACGTTTTAGCAGAAATCAATTTAGGACTAACTAATAAGTGAAATGGACAAAGCAATAGACCAAAGTCACTAATAGTGACATATAGAGATAACTAAAGAAAGCAATAGAAGCTGGGATACCACAGATAGAAAAAGTGAAGAAAACGAAAACTTACTAGCTGATCCATGCTATCATATTCATGTACAACACAGTAAGCTTTGAAACATCTTCTTCATCAACAATAGCTACTAAATCATGTTGTTGCTTAAGTAACCTACCAGATTAATTATTTAGTTGATGCTTGTTTTTAATAATGCATGAATATTTATCTCTTCCAATTTTTATACAAATGAGAGAAGGCAAGCACAATTCAATCAAAACTCGAGGAACTATTTTCTTATAACAACTCCTTATCAATCTCGACTCCTTTCAATACGAACAACAATTCAACCGATTTATTTAATTGACTAGTACATAATAAAAATATTATTCATTTTAAGGAAGCAAATAGTAACATCTTATTGTCCAATGCAAACCACATCTTATTTGACATGCACCTCCAAAAAGTAAGTAACTGTATATGCCACACAAATACTATTATANAATATGAGGGGAAATCAAATAACCGTTGCTACAGATGAATCTATTAGCACGGTTACCGGAACCGTTGCCGTAGATTTATCTTTGGCAACGGTTATTTTACTACTGCAACGGTTTACTCTTCAATAGGGGTAATGTCTTATGCAACGGTAACAACAGTTGCAGTATATGGTCTATTGCAACGGTTATGTCATCGTTGCTAAAACATCTGTTCCAATAGGCTTATTTTCTAGTAATGGAGAGGTGCCATAGTGTATGTTATTTGAAGATGATAGTTTGATTGATGAGACACGATGTTGTATTAACGAGAGGCTGGAGCTTTAGAGACAAACTCTTGAGTCTAAAGTTTTCAAATTGGGCAGGACTAAGACAGAGTACTTGGAGTGCAAGTTCAACGACGTTACCCAGGAAGCGGACATAGATGTGAGGCATGATACACAAGTCATACCTAGAAGAGATAATTGCATATATCTTGGGTCTATAATACAAGGTGATGGGGAGATTGACGAGGATGTCACGCACCGTATCGGAGCAGGATGGATGAAATGGTGGCTCGCTTTCGATGTCTTGTGTTATAAGAATGTACCACTGAAAATTAAGGATAAGTTCTACAAAGTAGTGGTTAGACTGACCATGTTGTATGGGTAGAGTGTTGGCCGGTCAAGAACTCGCATGTCCAGAAAATAAAAGTAGCTGAGATGAGGATATTGAGATGGATGTCTGGGCATACCAGGTTGGATAAGATTAGGAATGAAGTTATTCGAGATAAGGTAGGAGTGGGCCCCTTGGAAGATAAGATGCGGGAGGCGAGGTTGAGATCGTTCGGGCATATTAAGAGAAGAAACATAGAATCACTAGTGAGGAGGTGTGAGACATTAACCTTGGTGGGCATGAGGAGGTGTAGAGGTAGGCCAAAAAAGTCTTGGAGAGACGTGATTAGGTGGGATATGGCGCAATTGGAGCTTATTGAAAATGTGACTCTTGATAGGAAGGTGTGGATGTTAAGGATTAGGGTAGAAGATTAGTAGGTAGCCGAGTGTCTCCTTTTGTTTTCCTAAGTTTGTTAGCATTAGTGTTAGTTTGTTATCTAATTATTCTTAGATTGTTATTACTACCATTTATTTGTTACCTTAGTTTCAGCCCTCTTTTTATCTTACAGTTGTTTATACTTGTTGTCATTGCTTCTTTTTATCTTTTCTTTAGCCTAGGGTCTTCCGGAAATAGCCTCTCTTCCTTCCAAGGTAGGGGTAAGACTGCATACATCTCACCATTCCCAAACCTTATTTGGGGGAATTTGCTGGGTTTATTATTATTGTTGTTGTTTTATTATTTCTTGTTCAATATAATTAATACTTGAATCTTTACAAACTTCTAAATTATAAAATAAGTATTTTAAGACATAAATAAATTTGATATTAAGTGGTAATATTTATTAATATATTGATGATTTCTCAGTTTAGTAGTAACTTATACCATTTGACTTACCTAACAGGTTGGGTTAGGTGTCATCACGACTTGATAGGGTTTCGGATCATGACATAGACTTAATCGTTTAGAATTCCTGTCATGACTAGGAATCTGAACCCTCGCTCGCAATGCAGACCTCGTTGTGAAAATTGTTTCCTTGTGCCTAGCAGCTATTTTGCGATGCAAGGTCATTAAGCGAAGGGATTGGCATGGCTAGGCCCCATATCGTGAGGGGCCTCACATCAATAAGAGTTTGTTGCACCAAACATTTGGCTCATGAACAGCTCTTGCGACTAATTTTGTGATTTCATGAACCTTACCAAGTAAGCTTCTCATGACGAGGCTTGTTTACTCTTAAAAACGGATAATAATTAAATTTATACGTGATTTTAAGGATATGTGGATTAATTCAATACAAGTGATTAATGACGTTAGATTAAGCAAATAAAATTCGTAGTAAATGGCCAAACCAATGATAAGAGTGAGTCCGGGCTCGGTTAATGGCTTAACGAGAAACCTGCCTTCAGTTCCGAGCTTGCACTTATGAACAAAAAACAAGAACTTTGAATAACTTTTAGAACAGAGATAATTGAAGTATATTGCCCTGGTATGTGTGTTACAATGTTCTTTAATGAATAATTAGCTTCCCCTTTATATAGTAGGGGAGTTTTACCCTAGGTACAATTCTAAGAAAGATAAGAAATCTTCGTTTTTGCTAATCACTGATTTTCTGCCGATACGGGCCGAGATTCACGACGTGATATCCGAATGGCACGGATATCACGGCCCTTTGTTAGTCATGTGCGGTCATTTAATAATGCTCACCGAAGTCTTGGGACTCGAACCGGACTTGGGAGACGTGGTCCTGATGGCTCCGAGGGTAGGTGTTTTGCTCGGGCCTTGATAAAAGAGGCTCCTGATTTTGATTCTGATTCCTTACAGTCACGTCCCTACTCTATTTGCCTCACCGAAAAACCGGGGTGCTCATTGGACTCGATTTTACCCGTATACAGATAGTCCCCTTATTTCTCAGAGAGTAGGTTTGCCTAAACGATGGGAAACGACATATGTTCTCCGGTTCCTTCCTTCGTACGCTAGGACGAAGGATCCGAAATGTTCCATCAGTCGCGTCGTTCTAACTTCGAACACGTGTCGCTCATTGGTTGGTTGCCCCCGAATGTGAAGCGTCGCCTGTTTCCCTATAAAAGCTTCCACCCTTTGCTCTTTTTCTACCTTTCAACCAAGTTATTACATTCGAGCTTTCCACCTATAATAAAACCTCTTTCAAACCTTCATATCTGCATCCTTGTTCTTCAATTTTCATAGTGATTTCCAGGTTTTTACCCAGATTTCCTTCAAATTTTCATACTCTGTTTTTCATTTTCAAAACTCGTTTTTTCAAAACTTCGCATTATTTCTTCAAATTTTCAAATCTCTCCAGATAACAATGGCTAAAATATCCAAATCTGTTCCTTAACAAGTTGCCTCTTCATCTTCCCAACCGGTTGCTGGTATTGAGGCGGTTGCTCCTGAAGTAGTTGCCTTCGAAATGGTTTCTCCCGAGGTGGCTGCTGACGAACTGGACCCCGAGCCTTCCTTGAAAGTGTTCATTCCCGGGGGCTGCTCAATTGCAGATGACTTTAAGGTCTAGAAACCCTCACACAAGCAGGACCGGGGTGAAGGAGCATCAAGGTACATAAGCTCCGTGACAGAAGACGTTCTTCCCATAGTTCGAAAGAACTGCAACTGGGAAGTCAAAGATGTAGTAGTCCTCGGGACTGAGGACGCCATTACTACCCATGTGGAGGGGTACTTAAGTGTTTACACTTACCCCTTCACATTGGGCCCAGTGGACCCGATTATTCTGGGCTTTTGCAAGAGGTACGAGGTATGCCTCGGGCAAATATATCCATCATTATAGAGGATCGTGATCCTCCTTCGCTACTTTACGAACAAGACCGAGTCCCTTCAGTTCATGATCGATCATCTACTTCGATTATACAGTCCCCAAATTTTCTGAGGGGGACTGATCAAGCTTACTCGTCGGGCCAGCAAGACCCACTTTTCGAGTATTGATGAGGACCGAGACCGGGGCTGGCAGGGACACATCGTTCAGGTTAATACCGAAGTCTTGATTCCCCCCAAGTACATGCCATTCCCTGAGAAGTGGAACACATCTCGTAAGTGAAATTTCTCTCTAAGCGTCAAAGATTTTCTTTTCCTTCAATTTCTTTCTTCTCATTCATACTTGTGGTTGTGCAGATGTCGCCCAGGTTCCGAATGCGGTCCCCGGATAAAGGAATGGATCTAGGGCACCTGTACTCATATGACGTACCCCGAGCGCGCATAGCATGGGCTTTCGAAGGGCTAGTGGGGGCGTTCTCATGTTAAGGCCTCTTTCAGAATAGTTAATATCATGCTTCTTATCTTTCAACATACTGACTTTCTTTTCCCTCTGCTGTTGTAAGTTTTCCTAAGACCACCAAACTTAGACTTTTGGAAGGGGACGAGGACGTGTCCTTGCCCGTTGATTCCTCCAATGCGAGGTATCCCGGGGCTGCCATGGAGGAAAAGAAGAAAAGGAAGAGAAAACCTTTCGGGCTCCCCAGGCTCCGAAGTGAATAAACCAAATAAGAGGGTCGCCCACAAACCCAGGAGGAGCTCTAGCTCCTGGGTGCTGGACTCCGACTCTCTCCTCCAGTTCAGGGACGAGTAGGAGGATGAGCTTCTTTTCGTTACCCATAGGACGACATTTCCCGGGGAACAGGAGGCATCCGAGAGGGAGAATCGTGAGGTCGACTCCCCTCATACTCAAGAGATTGATGTGGAGACCCGGGGTGGGACTCCCCTGGACGCCGACTCTGCTCCGAAGGAAGCGCTCGATATAATAAAGATTTTGGGGACACCCTCCTATACTGAGTCCATGCTCGAGGAGGCCCAAGCAAGAAAGGAGAAGTCCAACGAAGGTGTCCATGGTGCGGACGATCCCCTTCACTCCTTTTTTGATGGTGTGGACTTGTCCTCTTTGGAAGATTTCTCCGGGCTATGCGACCTAGAAGTTCCAAAGAAGGACACATCCTTGGAAGCTGGCGAGCCGAGTTCGATCCCGAAATTGATCAACCAGCTCCCTGCTCCGAGTGTGGATCCCAGTCGCAAGAGATCGGTTATTCTGACTGCCTCAGAGGATTCCCGAGTTTTGTCTGCTCTTATACGGATAGCTAGCTACCTCCGATGCCTAATGACCGAGGAGGACAAGGCAAAAATGAATAAGGTGAACGTGTTGTGCCTTTTCAATGAGGCGCAGTAGGTGCTGAACCGGGTAAGGCATCATTACGTTCCATCAAACCTTACTTAGGTTTTGATATTTCTCATGATTCTCATCTTTTTGCAGGCCTCGGTACTTCATCACGAGAGCTTCCTTCGGTACCGGGTCGAGGTCATTCAGTTTGAGTTAGATGTTAAGGAGCTTGCCCAAAAAGGGATATGTACAAGCTTCTCAACGAGCAACAAGAAAGGGTCATTAAGAACCTTCAGGCCGAGATGGATGGGGCTCAGAAAGAAGCATCGGTCCTAAGGCGGGAGCACGCCGACATGGTTGAAAAGGTAAAGGTTTTCAAAGTTAGAAACTAGGATCTAGTTGCAGTGGCTAACGATAATACCTCGCAGGTCCAGCAGAAGATCTACCAGATCGACCAACTCAAAAAGGAGATGGATGAGATCCAAGTAATGGCCGACGGGTGGAAAACCAAGATGGATCTGCTGGCCTCGGAGAAGGATAATGCCCAGGCCAAATAGTATTCGGTAGAAGTTCAACCTCGGGTGGAAAAAGAGAAAGGTGATAAACGGGCTCAGCAAAATGATGATCTATGAACACAATTTGGCTTGGCCATCACTGAACGGGACGCTCTTGGTAAAGAGCTCGAAGTATCTAAGTCAAAGTTGGTGATAACCTCAGCCAATGCTGATGAGATGGTGGCTCAATACAAGGCGATGTCGAAGCAGCCGAGGCTCGAAGGGAGACCCTCGAGGAGATCCATGCCCAAGGCTTTGACCTATCTGCCGAGATCGCGGAGGCAAAAAGACTTGAGGTCGAGGCGAAGAAGCTAGCTAAACCCGAATGTGAGGAGGGCTCCGAAGAATTCGAAGGTCTCGATGGTTCTGGTGACGAATCGGGCTCCGGTGAAGATGAGGCGTAAANTAGTTTTGTCTGCTCTTATACGGATAGCTAGCTACCTCCGATGCCTAATGACCGAGGAGGACAAGGAAAAAATGAATAAGGTGAACGTGTTGTGCCTTTTCAATGAGGCGCAGTAGGTGCTGAACCGGGTAAGGCATCATTACGTTCCATCAAACCTTACTTAGGTTTTGATATTTCTCATGATTCTCATCTTTTTGCAGGCCTCGGTACTTCATCACGAGAGCTTCCTTCGGTACCGGGTCGAGGTCATTCAGTTTGAGTTAGATGTTAAGGAGCTTGCCCAAAAAGGGATATGTACAAGCTTCTCAACGAGCAACAAGAAAGGGTCATTAAGAACCTTCAGGCCGAGATGGATGGGGCTCAGAAAGAAGCATCGGTCCTAAGGCGGGAGCACGCCGACATGGTTGAAAAGGTAAAGGTTTTCAAAGTTAGAAACTAGGATCTAGTTGCAGTGGCTAACGATAATACCTCGCAGGTCCAGCAGAAGATCTACCAGATCGACCAACTCAAAAAGGAGATGGATGAGATCCAAGTAATGGCCGACGGGTGGAAAACCAAGATGGATCTGCTGGCCTCGGAGAAGGATAATGCCCAGGCCAAATAGTATTCGGTAGAAGTTCAACCTCGGGTGGAAAAAGAGAAAGGTGATAAACGGGCTCAGCAAAATGATGATCTATGAACACAATTTGGCTTGGCCATCACTGAACGGGACGCTCTTGGTAAAGAGCTCGAAGTATCTAAGTCAAAGTTGGTGATAACCTCAGCCAATGCTGATGAGATGGTGGCTCAATACAAGGCGATGTCGAAGCAGCCGAGGCTCGAAGGGAGACCCTCGAGGAGATCCATGCCCAAGGCTTTGACCTATCTGCCGAGATCGCGGAGGCAAAAAGACTTGAGGTCGAGGCGAAGAAGCTAGCTAAACCCGAATGTGAGGAGGGCTCCGAAGAATTCGAAGGTCTCGATGGTTCTGGTGACGAATCGGGCTCCGGTGAAGATGAGGCGTAAATGCCTTAGGATTTTTAGTTTTTGTATTTTGTACATAATTTTTGTTCAGTTCGAGGCCGTTTTTGTTGGGCCTTTGTAAAGTTATTCTGGAATATATAAAATTTCCCCTTTTGGCAATTACTATTTTAGCATCTTTTCATAATTGCAAATATTTCTAATGCCTTAGCACAGAATCAAGCGTAGTAATGATTCATTTATTTTTCAGAGGTCAGAACAGAACCTGACCTCGATGCAATTTTTGCTCAAAACTTTTGAAAACTCGGAGTGACCATAAGTTTTCCCGAGATGAAGTTTTCCCAAGATGCTTAAGTGTTCTTAGACGATGTCTTTGCTGACGGTAACCTTTTAGCAGATTTAGAATTTTTCGTTGAAGGCCTTACATTTTGATTACGGGATTCGGACATCTCCGAGCCATTTTTTAGGGCGGTCATAACCTTTTAGGTTTAGGCACTACCTAATAGGTTTTGTGCCTCCGGGTTTTGATAACCCAAGTTGCCCGAACTTATTTCAGACGATAGTCCCCGAGCCGGGGTAGCCCTTGGGCTCGGACAGGAGTAGCCCTTAGGCTTGATAGTCCCCGGGTAGGGATAGCCCTTAGGCTCGATGCTTTAAGAGGTAAAAATATGTAATAGCAAGGTAGAAACTTTCTTTCATTTCTGTGCGTAAAGTATAAGATCAAAAGCGTGTAAAAGCTTGTATTATGGCTAACGTGGCCTATGCGGGCACGGTTCACTTGACTATTTGGCCCTTACAATAAATCCTGACCACTGAGCCTAGGTTGTTAAGCACAAAGTTTCCTTCTTTCCTTGCTAAGAAGCTTGACCCGAGGGTGACGGCCCCTAGTATTTGAGGTTGATCTTGAGAGGGCTCGGATACTGTTGATAAGACCATTGACTCTAATTTAAAACCGGTCTTCGATTCTAAGTTAGCACGACTTACTGTTGCCTCGTTAAAAACCTTGCCAGAAAATCCATTAGTGACAAAACCAGTTCAAGGGGAAAAGAGTGCAACGTATGCTTTCAGACCTAATAGTCACATTCTCCTTTGATTGTTGCCTGCAAGTGTTAGTCCAGTTCGTAATACTATAAAAGGTGAATAAGGTTGTACCTTAGCAGTAGTACCGCTTTAAGTGCGTCACGTTCCAGTTGTTCGGTAGCTGTGCATCGTTTCCTGCTTCGAGTTGTGTGAACCTTTACCGGTAATCCCGATAACTCGATATAGTCCTTCCCAATTTAGCCCCAGCTTCCCTTTGTTCCGGTTCCGGGTGTGCAGTGTTACTTTTCTTAACTCCAAGTCCCTGATATTGAAGTGTTGGAGATTGGCTCTTCGGTTGTAATACCTTTCTATCCGCTGCTTCTGGGCGGCTAACTGGACTAGGGCGGCCTCGCGCCTTTCATTCAATTGTTCTAGGCTCATGTTCATGGCCTCAGCATTTGATTCCTCGGTCGCATATCAAAACCTAAGACTTGGTTCTCCAACTTCGACCGGTATTAGTGCTTCGGCGCCATAAACAAATGAAAATGGAGTGTCCCAGGTACTAGATTTGGAGGTTGTACGGTATGCCCACAAGACTTCGAGCAGAATTTCCTTCCATTTCCCTTTAGCATCAGTCAACCTTTTCTTTAGGGTTTGAAGTATGGTCTTGTTTGTTGATTCTCCCTGTCCGTTTCAACTAGGGTGATAGGATGTAGACAAGATCATTTTGATCTTATGGTCTTCGAAAAATTTGTTTACCTTACTGCCGATGAAATGCTTCCCGTTATCACACACTATCTCGACCGGTATTCCGAACCGGCATAATATGTGGTCCCAAATGAAGTCGATGACTTCTTTTTCCTAGACCTTCTCGAACGCTTGAGCTTTGACCCACTCAGAAAAATAATCGATCATAAACAATATGAATTGAGCCTTACCGGGTGCCCATGGTAGGGGACCGACAATGTCCATTCCTTGAAGCGATGCAGCGTTACCTGTAATTTGTCTAAATACCTTCGCATTCATTCCTCTTTTACTTCGAACGTCCCATTGACCTGATTTACCACAAGGAAGGAGTCGCACTTAGCTTCGACCACTTCGGCCCCCAGGCTTTTAGCCAATTCGAGACCTGCAATTATGGCCTCATACTCGGCCTCAATGTTAGTCAATTTCACAATTCTAATAGTTTGCCTAACTACTTTACCCGTAGGCGTCTTCAACACGATGTCGAGTTCGGACCCCTTTGCGTTCGAGGCACCGTCCGTGAAGAGTGTCCAGATTCCTAAGGAAGTCCCCGAGGTTAGCAACAATGCTTTTTTGACTTCGGGTATTAAGGCTGGGGTAAAGTCGACCACAAAGTCTGCCAAAATGTATGACTTGATGGTGGTTCGGGGTCGATATTCGATATCGTACCCCCTAATTTCTACGGCACATTTGGCCAACCGGCCCGAGATCTCGGGCTTATGCATTATGTTCCTTAGTGGGTAAGAAGTTACGATGCATATGGGGTGGCATTGAAAATACGACTTTAACTTTCTAGAGTCGCTTAGCAAAGTGAGCGCCAATTTTTCTAGGTGAGGGTACCTTGTTTCGGCCTCGCCTAGAGTTTTACTAACATAATAGATAGGAAATTGTGTACCTTCTTCTTCCCGGACTAAGACTCCACTAAATGTGTAAGGCCCCGTAAAAGTTTACCTAAAACCCGAGATTTTGTGGTGCCAGGCACGCAGCCTATATCTATTCCATCCTACAGAATGGTACCGGCAGAATTAAAGGAACTAAAGGAGCAACTGAAGGACTTGTTAGAAAAGGGTTCCATCTAGCCGAGTGTGTCGCCTTGGGGCGTACCGGTCTTTTTTGTAAGGAAGAAAGATGGGTCACTGAGAATGTGTATTGACTATCGGCAGCTTAACAAGGTCACGATCAAGAATAAGTACCCATTGCCAAGGATAGATGACTTGTTTGACCAATTACAGGGTGCCAAGTACTTCTCCAAGATTGATTTAAGATCAGGGTATCACCAATTGAAGATCAGGGAGTAGGATATTCCGAAAACAGCTTTCAGGACCCGGTATGGGCACTTTGAAATTTTGGTAATGTCCTTTAGGCTAACAAATGCACCGGCAGCTTTCATGGATCTTATGAATCGAATCTTCAAGCCTTTTCTTGACTTCTTTGAGATAATGTTCATTGACGATATTTGAGTACATTCACGCAGTCGAGAGGACCATGCCGATCATCTCAGGGCAGTCTTGCAGACCCTGTATCAGCACCAGTTGTATGTGATGTTTTTGAAATGTGAATTTTGGCTTGAATCTGTCACGTTCTTGGTCATGTTGTCTCTAGAGAAGGAATTAAGATTGAACCTCAGAAGATTTCAGCTGTGAAGAATTGGCCTAGACCTACTACCCCAACAGAGATTCGCAGTTTCTTGGGCTTAGCTGGGTATTACAAGAAGTTTGTGAAGGGATTCTCTACTCTTGCCACTCCGTTGACTAAGACGTAGAAGGCGGTTAAGTTACAATGGTCAGATGCTTGTGAAAGGAGCATCCAGGAGTTGAAATCAAGATTAACTACGGCACCGGTGTTGACCCTACCAGAGGGCACATATGGGTTTGTGGTATATTGTGATGCTTCAAGAATTGGACTTGGGTGTGTATTAATGTGTGATGACCCAAAACGTCATCTTTAAATTTAATAATTCATTCTGTATTCTAAGACCTTGAAAAGCACTATTTATCACTCCTCGACTTGCATGCTCAGTCCATAAAAAAATTTTCGGAAAGTTTTGAAGTGAAATGGGAGTTGTTAATGAAATATTTTCAATGATTGATTAATAGAGTACATCTCCTCTTTATTCATGTATGAGTTTGGTAGAAGAAAATCTAACAGTCTTGCTCGGCCGGGTTCACTCGGTTGAGCACCGGTTGCGCTCCCCGAGTTTGGGGCGTGACAAACTTGGTATTAGAGCATGAGGTTTTAAAGTGTCCTAGGATGTCTCAGAGCCGTGTCTAGTAGAGTCCTTCTTATCGGTGTGTTGTCGACCACATCTATAATGAGGAGGCTTCTTGGACATTTAGGAATTTTACACTTCTTTGATACTCCAGATCGTGCGATAGAACTCAAGATAGGAAGATAATTACGTCTCCATGTCTCATTTTCCATATGAGTAACCCACAGGTTCGAGTCAGCGATGAGGGAATGAAAGAACCAGTTGCTAAGGGAAGTTTCCTTGTCCCTATTAATGTTATCGTGTCACCGGATCATGTGGTAAGAGCACCTTAGAAACGAAAGAGGGGTGTTGTACCAATAAGCCAGCATGTTTGATTTGTAAGAAATGCCATTTGGGGACGTGTTGAATGACTCTTGAAATATGTTATGGTTGTGGAAAGAGGGGCACAAGATGAAAAAATGCCCTAGGTGGGTACACCCATCACGGTATGCCCGATGTGCGGGAAGCTCATTTGGTGTCATGTTGTAAGTATGCTTAGGAGAGTGTTAGGGATGGCAGGATTGGGCAATTTCAAAGGCTCACACATCAAAGCGGTAGAGAGATTGTTACTCCCGCCATGAAGGCTTGGAGGAAGGATAAGGGGAATGTTTTTGATGTATGCAAAAAGGGGCAAATATTAGGTCAGTGGGGCGAGTCAGGTTAACGGACCTCATCCTCGTTGTGTGAAGTGTAGGAGATGTCATTCGGGGTATGTCACTATAGTATCAATGTATGTTATGGATGTGGAGTCGAGGGGCATCAATTAAGGTATTGCCATGTCAATCTAAAATCACCATGTAAGTCACTCCTTGCTATATCGTTATGAACACCGCATGATTTTTCATTATTTGTATATGTGCACCCATATTGAAGAGCTCTCATAAACATGGTCTTAACAAGATGTTGAATCACAAAACAATGCATGTACCTACTCTTTGAATGAGACACATTATTCGTGAATCCACTCTATCACAAATTCTATTATTTACAACCTCTTGTAGAATTGAGCTATATAATTATGTCCTTGAATTGAGTTATAACTCTAGGATTAATACTTCCCAATTGATTTCCTAAATTCTCAATAAGAGACTATACCTGATGAATTTCTTACAGAACATTTTGATTCAAATGGATAACATCTGCTCACTTCTGCCTATGCACGCACCACCATAATATTTACCTATGTGGTATGAAATCTAATGTAAAGAAGCCAAGTGTTGAGATCCTTCTTGAGCCACTCTTTTTCTCTTCAGAGTATGTGGCTCCTATGGCTTGAACAATCACTTTGTTCCTTTGTGTATATTATCATGAATCCTTTTCACTGTCTAGTAATATGAGAGCATATTGATTTGAAAGACAAGTTTGTCGTATCTCTAGTCCTCTCACATAGGATCAACTATGGCAAAGGTTAAGCTGTGAGAATGATAATAATCTCACAAGTGTTCAACTTCTTTTTCATCCTCATGGGTTTGTGGCATAGATTCCCTGTGTCAACTATGGTTAAGAGCGTAATGCAACTTCATGTATTTTGTAACCCATATCACATTCAGGGTGTTAGAATATTCTCATTTCGAGTTAAACTGATTTTTCCTATGCTCCATGAGATGACCAGTGTCACGTACTTATTTCCAAACAAGGCACATATGTAATGAAACAATTATTGCTGTCCTTTTCATGACTCATAGACTTCCAAGAATAACTTGCGCTAATGTCTTTATCCTTCCGATTATGCCTCCCATATGTCACATGTCAAAGAAGAAGCGTCATCCCGTGATCAAATATATTGGATAGGAAATTTTATGGTCATATTCAAGCTAGCACATCTTAGACTAATTGTTGGAGGTTTCCAAAGGTTTAGTTTGGGTGTTCGGCATAAAGATTTAGAGTTGAAGAAAGTGAACGGGTTATTGTCAATATTTTCTCCATGAGGATGCTATGTGAATTGTTAATAAAGGTAAAGTATGTGTAGTCACATTAGGCCTTATGAAATCTTGAAGGAAATAGGCCAAACTATGAGTATGATGTTTCTCTATTATTGTTCTCCGTGTACCCGGTGTTCCGTGTGTCTATGTCTAAGAAGGTGAAGTTAATGGATAATTGGATTATGAGGAGCAACTATTTGCTATCCTTGTTAGAAAATTCCGGGAGTTGAGATTGCCTCCGTTAATGTGTTATGGCGAAGTTTGTAAGTCGAGGAGGACACCTTGAGGGCCAAAAGTGTTAAGGAAATAAAATGTTCTCACTTGAGTGTATAGTCAAATGATTGTGATTTGAAAGGTACTTTCTATGTGTTATGATTTAAATATGTGAAGCTCATGTCCAGATATCACTCTTAATAATATAATGCATGTAATGATGAGATTAATGATGTTTATATACATTGTGATGCTTTGTTAAGTTGTGGATGTGTTGATAGGTTGATTTTGCTGATTATCTGACATGTGGATAGACCCAGTTACAGGGAAAACTCTGTCGAAATTTTTATGAATTTGTAAAGATAGCCAAATTTTAAGGGCCATAAGTAAGTTGAAATTTTGGAAAGGAAGTATGAGATCGATGTAGTCATTAGTGCCTATGTATAATGTTGGAGGTAGAAGGATAACTCTATTCTTATAAGTGACTTGTGAAAAATTCGAGGACGAATGTTCTTAAGTGGGGGAGAATGTAACACCCCGAAAAATTTTGAAGTACTTAAGCACTATTTAGAAAGTTGATGTGCGCTAATTATATTATTTTGTATGAAGACGAGGTGGGGGAGAATGTAACACCCCGGAAAATTTCAAAGTACTTAAGCACTATTTAGAAAGTTGATGTGCGCTAATTATATTATTTTGTATGAAGACGAGGACTATTAATAGAATGGATATCAAATGGATATGATAATAAGTGTACGAGGCATATTATAAGTGATGTAGGGTCTAAGGAGAGCCCTAAGTCTAAGTCAAGTTGGAAATTTCATGATAGACTAAAGTTCCTAATGAGTACGCACAAGACCAAACTTGGGACGAGCATATCTATATATATATAAGGACTTATGTGATGTATGACCTATCAAATTAAAGGTCTTCGAGTCTAGTTTTTAACTCTTCAAACCGTTTGTCATTTGGACTCTCCTACAAGAAGTTATGACCAAATTACCAATGGCTGGAAGAATGTGATTCTGCGGTCAGATGTGCGATAGCAAAAGTCATTATGCGATAGCAAAAGTGGTTATGCGACCGCAAAATGGTCGCAAAACCTGGCCAGTGCAGCCCAATTCTAGGCACCACTTTTGCGGTCCATTGTGCGGCCCGCATACCAATTGTGCGGTCCATTGTGCGACCGCATACCTGATTTCGGAGGGTCCATTTTTCTATTTTTATAACCCAACCCCATTTTGATAAATAGGCTTTGGGGCTTATTTTGGGGCAATTATCTGATAATTTTAGAGAGAAGTGAGAGTGTTCTAGAGAGAGGAAGAAGCTTAAATGATTTCTTCATCAATATCTTGTCCAAGCTTTGAAATCCAACAAGGAAATTTCACAAGTTCTTCATCTAAGAGATAAGGTTCCATACCCTAATTTTTAATTTCGAATTTGGGTAGAAGATGGTTGATTAGGAGTATGGTTCTTGGGTATGAAAGTATTATTTATACATGCATGTACCAATAAGTTTTGTGGGAAGATTGTTGAGCTTAAATAAATAAAGATTGGGTTGTAGAATGAAGGAAATCTTGTAGAAGAACCTTGTAACCAAATTTACACACCTAGTATTTGATAAAATGCTCAAATGAGCTGAAACCATGAATACCTTCCTAATTTATGCTCAATTTGTTATGTCTCAAAATAGATTAGGATTGCTAGAATTTTCGGAACGTTGTAGTAATTAAAGGAAAGCTCAAATCGAGGTATGTTGGCTAAACTACTCTCTTAGAATTGAATTCCATAGTGTTCTCATAAGTTTCAAGTATGTTTGTCTCAAGTTCCTTATTCTATGTTTCGAGTTGTTGCCAATAAATTCGATTGTCCCGAATAAGCAAAGTGTCAAGAATTATATATTCAAAACGTGTTACGAATGTTCCTATCACATTATGTTATCCTTTGGGAATGTGTTCAAGAATGATATATGTATTAAAATGCTATATCTTTGAGTCATGTTTCAAATGAAGGCTATGATGCCAAATTGTGTGAGAAAATCTCAATATGCGTAAGACTCTTAATTGCTCATATGTGTACCCAAAGTCTTGATTGGAAATGTCTTATTGTTGATAATCTATAAAGATGGTTGGAAGTGAAATAAGTGAATTGGGGATATAAAGTATGGCCAACGTGCCAAGAGTGAAAGTTATACTTGTGGCCAATGGTGACAATGAAATGTAATGATGTGAGAAAGGTTATGAAATGAGCCTTGATTCAACTATTTCGAATTAATTTCGAAAATAGAATTGCCTAAAAGCTTATGAACTCAAGTCATGCCCATATTTGGCTGTTTTAACAAATGCTATGCTTTGTGAGTATTTTTAATGTGTTTTGCGTTCTTATATATTCGTTAGTGGAAATTGTGTATTTCCCTTTTTGGGTAAAAGTATTTCAAGAATAAATGGTGTGTTACTTGTTGATGATTTTAACTTGCGCATCAATTGCCAATTATTTTACTCAATTTCTCGGAAAGAAATCTATTATGCTTAAGTTGTTCATTTCTAATGAATTTAAAGTTGTGATTTCAGGAATATTATATATATTGATATTTATGATGATGATACATGAGAGGGAAGAAATAAAAGTGTGGAATATCAAATACGGCCACTGTACCTTGAATAAAGAATCTTGTGAATGGTTAAAAGAGCCAAGGGAACTACTAGTGGCGATTCATACAATGTGAAAGATGATGAGTTAAATACATTTGTACCTATGTTATTTTTGTGAATTATTCCCCTTATTTGGGATGAGATTGATGTGATAAAATTATTCCTCTTATTTGGGATGAGATTGATGTGATAAAATTATTCCCCTTATTTGGGATGAGATTTATGTGATAAAATTATTTCCCTTAAATGGGATAAGATTGATTGATATAAAAGGATGATGTCGATCCATACGACATTGTGGTGAGATGGCCTAGCCGATCGAGTCGTGATCGGACACCATGCCGCACATATGGTGGTGATTGTGCTGGAAATTGTAATTGAAATTGTGATTGTGGTTGATGTCTCTAATGAGATGGCCTAGCCGATCGGGTCGTGATCGGACTCCATGCTAAAAGAACAGTGGTATTGGTATTGAGAGTGATTGTGGTTGATGTCTCTAATGAGATGGCCTAGCCGATCGGGTCGTGATCGGACTCTGCGCTAAAAGTACGGTGGCATTGGTATTGTGAATATTGGTATTGTAAAAAGTGATATTGTGAACAGTGATATATTTGTGCTAAAGATCTCCCAACCAAAGATAATATTATCATCATATTTTGATTATCACTTCACAATGTTATCTTCATATTTTGGAAATTATTNTAAATGATTTCTTCATCAATATCTTGTCCAAGCTTTGAAATCCAACAAGGAAATTTCACAAGTTCTTCATCTAAGAGATAAGGTTCCATACCCTAATTTTTAATTTCGAATTTGGGTAGAAGATGGTTGATTAGGAGTATGGTTCTTGGGTATGAAAGTATTATTTATACATGCATGTACCAATAAGTTTTGTGGGAAGATTGTTGAGCTTAAATAAATAAAGATTGGGTTGTAGAATGAAGGAAATCTTGTAGAAGAACCTTGTAACCAAATTTNCATTCTATTTTAAAAGAGGACATTTAGCTTTACATACTAGTACTATTCCATATGTACTAACGTCCCTTTTGTCGGGGGCGCTGCATCTTTAATGGATGCAGGTGGTTCATCAGCGGGCAGCTTTGGTCCTCGTTAGCAGTCGCTCTCTATTCAGTAGGTTTTGGTGAGCCCTACTCTATTCTGGGTCTGATGTCATTCGGGTTGTACATTGTGTTTTGAGGTACAGCCGGGGCCTTGTTGCCGGTACTTCCATACTACTTTTCTGTTGTACCTAGAGGCTCCGCAGATAGGTTGTGGGTGGTAGTCGACGTTCGGAATTGAACTAAAAATGTTGGTATTTGGCAACCATATTTTTCATTATATTTATAAACTGGTAATGTTTTGGAAGTTATGATTGAAGCTGTTAATGGAAGTGAAATGGGGGTTGTTAGTGAAATCTTTTCAATGATTGATTAATGGAGTACATCTCCTCTTTATTCATGGATGTGTTTGGGTAGAAGGAAATCTAGCAGGCTTGCTTGGCCGGGTTCACTCGGTTGAGTGCCGGTTACGCTCCCCGAGTTTGGGGCGTGACAGCATTCCCCCCTTTAGGCCTCTTTCTCATACCACGACTTGTGGTCGAAATCCTTCCAATCTTGTCACTGTTGCTACCTTCTGAGATGCAGCCTGTATGGCTCGGTCCTTTTATGCGCGACTCTTCTCTCCTTTTTCCTCCAACTTTTAGCCAATATCTTGGCCTCACTTTATGAACATATACAGAACTATGACAAGTTGTCCCTCTGGGAATCTATAAGTGTACTGAAGTTTTTTCCTCGATAATTTGTCGAACTTATGACTATTGATATATCTTGTTTCATAGCCTCGGTTATCTGTGCTTATGGCTTTACTAAAACTAGGTAGGTCATACTATACCATAACTCTTACTTCAGTTTATTATTACCGAGGTCTGCTACCCAACTCCAGGTTACTCTCTCGTTGCTTACCCTATATGTATAAATCTAAGTCCTTTAGTTCTTCTTCATTACTGTTCATCTTAAGAATGACGGCCTAATCTCATCTTATACTTTGTAACTTTTATCCATCCATTGTTGATTCACCTTAATGTTGATCCATAATATACCATTGATAACTTGAAACCTCTAACGTAATGCATTGTCACTAGGGCTCACGTCTCATCGGGGAATATTTGAAGTGATTTGCCTGATCCACCTAGGGACGATACTACACTTCAATAACAGTATTTCATAGCATCCCAACGTGATTCATCATATGGGTTCTAATCCCATTCAATTCATGAAATCCCTTTTCTCAAAATCATTAATCAATCAAAGGCCTAAACGGCATCCTCTTATCTATCACCATTACACCCTTTCTACTACCAGGGCAGCATTTCATTTCTTCTAATTGCTCCCAGTCTTAGACTCCTCTAAGTTCATTCAGGCTGTACCGAGTTTTCTATAACTTACGGAATCTATCAACTCTCTTATTTTGATGGATTCAATCCTGATAACTTACCTATTCTCCTCACCTTCTCACTCTCCTTTTCTTATCATTACTTCTATCTACCTAAAACCTTGTCTCAACTTTCCTTTAACTTGCTAGCACCGTAGATTTCCTTTCGTGCCTTCTCAGTTGACTTTAAATATAAGCAATTATTTTTCCCGGTCGTTTTGCCACTTGTTGCATGAATACATGGCTTATCTCATTGCCCACGAATACTGGAACTTCCTGTAACTCATATGATCTCAAATATCATCTTTTGATTTTTTTTCTTCTTCCCGTTCCTTAGCCATGATAGATTGCACTTTCTTATGGAGTGCATACAATGTTGTTGTGAAACTGTTGTTACAAGACCATTTCTTCTTTATGTCACTATGCTTAAGTTGAATCCTTCTTCCTTATTTCCTCAGCTAGTCTTTCTTTGTAGTACTTAGGGGAGACCTTCTGACTCTTGTAAAGCTGCGAGCTTATTACATCATATACCTAACAGAATTTTTGATGTTCTTGCTCGCCTATAATTATCCCGAGTTACTTACCTCCACGCCCTTGTGCTCGTAGGGTTGCTTCTGAACTGAAATTTTTGATTGTCTTCCCAGTGGCACTCTCTTTTATTTTCATAAAACTTATACGGTATCTTTAACAACTCCAACTCCTATCTGAATATTTCTCAAGGATAACGATGTCATATCCACGAGACTGAATTCACTATGTTGGGGTTCACTACGTTTATCTTGCACAATTTGCTGATTTGTCTGTATCCTCTTGTCTAGCCATAAATAGGCTCTTCCTGAATCAACTACTAACTACTCGTTGGTCCATTCTTATATCTATATTCTGCATAATCTCTTTTGGGTTATGTCTTTAGTCTTAACTTACCCCTCGCATTGGATCCTTATGTATCAAGTGTTCATTTGCACTTATTTATCAATAACATCTAGTGCTAGAACCCTTACTGCCTCTCCCCGGCGTCGTGTTTGCATAATGTTTTGGAGTCGTATCATATCCGTAGGATCTGAATAAATGCAATCTCATTCCTTTCGCCTTTTTACCACATTATTCCTTTACTATTCCATAGTTACCTCTTCATCTTTGACGTCTTTTCACATCTTCACAGACTCTTACTTGCCTTGCAGTAACCCTTTTGTACCACGGATAATTTAATTTCTTACGCACGAAGGTGACACCTAGTGTAACTGGTACATTTAGTCCCTTAAGCTTAACTCTGCTCACAGTGCTTGTTTTAGGGAAGCGTCTTCCTGAATGACCTTTAAAGGTTATTCTTCTGTTGTCCATTCTATTATTGTTGGAACATGATCTCTAAAATTCTCACGATGCCGGCTATTATCAAATCTTATGATCCCTAATTTATGTTCAGTTTATCTTGTTCACTAGCCCATACTTATTTCTACTTCTTCAGGGGTCTAACATTTCCTTCTAGTAATCACGTTGGACTCACCAACTCATTTGTTGAAATGAGGATATGAATTTAGGGCTTACTCTTGTATTGTCTCAAGGCCTGTCTCCTCTTGTCTTTTCCTTCAATTGACTATAGACTCTGTCATTTTGTCATATTTTAATTTACCGTTATCACCCATTTATCATATCTTACTCATAATACTTCATTTACTCTCTTCTTATTCTCATGCTAATATTTCTGTCTATCACATTATTCTGAAAACTTCAACAAAACATTCCTTCACTTTTAGCACCCCTTGCTCCATCTACTGGCTCTTCGGGTCGCCTAACATTCTCTCTTGACTAGGGACGGGAGCCATACTAAGGTATATATTAATCCCTTATTGGATTTCAGTACCTATCTTCTAAATTTTATGAACATGCTAGTATTCATATCTAACTGTACTATTTTAGAATGCACCATCTAGGTGTTTCACGAGGAGAACTATTACAACGTTTGCAATATCCTTCAGAAATAACAGATAACGCTAACAATCTATCTATCATTTTGGTTTACTCTAACCCCAGCCGGATCTTGATATCCCGTCCTTCTCTTAAACTATATCTGTTAGCTCCCATAAGGCATAACTGAGATGGGTGTGGCCAATTGTACATGCCTCTGTTACTGTTGAAGGTAGTCAAAATGCTTATATTTCTCAGCCTGAATTGTAAATACTGATAGTCTTCATTAACTAGGTACCTCGTACCCTTCTTCGCCTTGCTTATTTTAATTGCTGAAACTTGTATCTGCCTTCTGATTCTCTTATTTATTTTTACCATATGGGTAGATATATTTTCTTGCCTCAGGGATCCTTATCAAGAAGCTTACACTTCTTAGTACACACATAATCTGCTGACGACCTCACATTTACTCATCCTAAGCATAATACAAAATCGAGTTCCTCTGACTCAACTCTTCCACAGCCACATTCAATCTCTTACCAACTGTCTTTCTAGATGTAGGTATCATTGTACTACAAATAAAATAGAATTAAGGAGTTTGAATTCTTACAACTGAGTTCTACCACACGATCTAGAGTAAGAAGAAAGAGTGACAATCCTAAATGCCATATAGCCTCTTGCTTATAAGTGTGGTGCACAACACACCTATAAACAAGACTTTACTAGACACAGTTTGCAGACTCCCTAGGACAGAACTGCTCTGATACCACTTCTGTCATGACCAAAATCGATGGGCTGCGACGGGCACCCGGTGCCTTACTTAACCGAGCACCCGGTGCCTTACCAAACCGAGCACCAACGTAACGTATCTATCTTATCATACCATCATGGGTAAATGGTCCAGAAGGGCCGTCATGATATGATCAGAATAAAACATAAGGGATTACTCGACATAGGAGACCCAACATGGAATACAAACTTATACATGTGACATACGGGCCTATAAGGTCAACATGATCATTTGTACACTCAAAACATAGGCCGACAAGGCCATACAATCATCTATATACATGACATATGTCTACAAGCCTCTAAGAGTGCATAAACGTCATAAAGGTCGGGACAGGGCCCCGCCATACCAATCAATACATGTCCAAATCATACTGACAAAATAGGTAACTCCAGAGCAAGTGGAGTGCACCAACACCTTCCGCTAGCTGATAGCCTACTAGGAGGACTCTCAACCTGTCTATCGGGACCTGCGGGCATGAAACGCAGCATCCCCAGGCAAAAAGGACATCAATACAAATAAAGTACCGAGTATGTAAGCCATAAAAGCAGTATATAAAAGACACGAAAGAAACATAGAGTAAAGAACTCAACCTGTATATCTGAATAGCTCTGTGAATCATGAAACATTTATAATGTCATACATATGCATATAAATGTCACATCATGCATAGGTATGTGCGTACATAACATCATTAAGCCTCTGAGGGCATCCCATCATATCATCTCAGCCTCTGTTGGCGAAATCATGAACGTAGACCATCTTATCAGGTGGTGGTGCGTATATAACGCCATAACCTTTCCCCATACCCCATATACATATACTATATGCGTATATAACACCATCTGATCATGGGTCAATATACATGTATAAATGAATGCAATGCATAATGAAGCAAGTCAATAAGATCTTTCAGAATGTCATGAGATCAATATGCCTTCGGTTAATATCATGAAATAAACTTTATCAACTTACATATTTTCTGAGACCCATGAACTGACGGTAGAATAATAGGACATATGGGGAATCAAGAACATAAGCACCCTATTACCTCTAAAAATAGAATCATTTGTGAAAGTTGCGTGCTTGCTCGTTTCGTTGCATCATATGGATCATGCCAAAAGGAAAGAAGGGATATCCTTGTCATACCATAACTCGATTGAGTCCTTAATACCTTCCAAGCAATTCTTCAAATAGCTCAACTCAATCTACCATAGCATAAGAGATTCAAAATCAGTGTTGAGTAAAGTCTAAGTCCGCAACTTAAACTAGTAGCTCGCTTATGTAATTTGGGCAGCATCTCTCCTGTAACAAGAGCCTCCTCCAATACCATATACCAACAAAAATGACCATAGCAATCCATAAATACATAATTATCAATAACAAGACACCATATAAAAACAACAAGTCACAACTACTTCACAACGAGCGGCAAGCTCCGATTGAAACCTGTATACCCCATATCACCCCTTATAGACTTCTTAATTTAACTTAACAGTATCATTAACATGATAATGAATTCATTCATTAATGATTCCAGCCTTATACTATATATTTATAACAAAGAAAATAATCCATAACTCCATTTATCCTCAATTAGCAACCTTATTCACTAGTTCATGTCTAGCCCATCCATTTAACTTAATCAACATCAAGATAACCTTAGGAACATGCAAAAACACAATATAATTACATCCTACAGTGGATTCAAGTCGAAATTCATGTTATATTTGGCTTACAACATCCCAACACACCCCAATCACTTCATACCCAAAACGACAACTATAGTAGTGTCAAACACCCCGAAGATGTTACAAAGAACGACTAATCTACCATTTCGCCATTATGTGGTGTTTCTCCACACAATTTCTCCTCCAAAACTCTATTAAACAGTAGCAAAATAGAAAGCCAAAAAACAACACGAAACAACCCACAAGACAGTCCACTACAAGTCAAATAACTCGAACTCACAGCTTCCGATCACTGTCCCGTGAGTTCTAACTATTAGGAAATGAATTTATCAGCCTTCCTTGATATTTAAAATCTTAAATACAGAAAGTAGGAATTTTATTAACTATTAAATACCTTCCAAAACTCAAACTACAAAGAAAAAGAGAGGCGATATAGCGATACTTACGTCGTAGGGATCGTTCTAATGTTATCGCTTCTTGATTTCGTACCCGGGATATTAATCTTCTTTGAAACCCTAGAAGAGAGATTAAGGATATGTTTATGGGTGTTCTTTGGTCGTGTTCTATGGAAAAATGATGATAATGACGACCTAAGACCTATATATATCAACTTTTGAAAAGTCAAAGAGGTGCTAGCTTGGCACCCTAGCATTGGCCCATCTGTCTACGCTTATATATTTTCATTCATATTTTTATGAACAAACGGTTAATAGAATTGGAAACTAAATTCCAAGAATTTCAATTTGGTATATAATATGTCCCAAGAAGACCTCATATAACACACGAAAAGTATTTCTCAAAAGGCTTCAGTGACACACCTACTTGTCACCTATACAGTCTGCGCAGTCTTACAAAACTGCAAATATATCTCTACTTCGATGTCATATCGACAAACGGTTTAATGATTTATAAACTAGACTCGTAGATCTTCAATTTGATATGTAGAGCATTCTGTAATTCCAAGTATATTAGGAGAAAAGCTCTGCTACATTTGACCTAATATTCAGCACATTATGAATCTAACTTGTGATGACCTTTTGTTCCACAACTCACTTGACTTAAAAATGTAACACACGACTAAAATAACTCATTACATAACCTCCTTATTAGGTTAAGAACTCTAGTATCATCTCAAAAGTACATGTTATAACATTCCCAACTTGTCGACATTCGACGAAACTTATTTCCTTCAATTTGTTTAGATTCTAAGCCTTTCAACCCTCTTGGTACTTGTTTTCCATGATTTTAAATATTTGTAACCTCAAAGGTAACATGATTAACTTACTTTATGCACCTTGAAAGATAATCTCATTTCTGAGCTTACATCAATTGACTTATGACGTATTCTCACTTATGAAAATATGGAGTGTAACATTTAGAGACTGGGAGTTCTCGGAGGCAGATTGTTTCTTGATTGCGGACCATGAAAGTATGGTAAGAGTTAGACAACAAATAGTATGTGTTATGGTTAGGCTATGCTGGACTTGTGAAGGGTTATGTATCTATTGGTGGATGATCGAAATGGATTTGGGGGCCCATTGGTAGGCCTAATGAGGACGCGTATTCTACATCAGGTCGGATTGTGGACTCAACAATTTTATTGTTGAGGGGTGTGTCATTTGGTTAGAGTTGAAATTGTTCGTGTTTTGATATGTTCTATGTGTTACTCTTCTATGCTACGGTGAGTTGTGATCTGTTGGTTATTTGCACACATGGTGCATTTCTTCTTTAGATCTTGTGGCGAAATTCAAGCGAGATGGTAATTGGGGTGTTGAATGGCTGATTGCACCTTGATTATAGTCTTTCCCATTTGTGATATATTGTGCATAAGTTTCTCCATGGCTATGGTCATGCACTTTGTGTGTTTGTTGTTGCTTTATGTATGGTTGTTGATTTTGAGCATTATGGCTTGAGGTATATCATGTGGAACGGTGTTTGGATTGGGTCACACACTGCGGCAAAGTTATGTTAGGATATTATCCTTTGTTTTGATTTCAAGTGTTTTGTCTCTCCTTTGTGTGATGAGTTCATAGCATTGCACTTGTGGTGGTACCTGTTGAGCTTACGAGATGATTCTCTCATTTGATTCTCTTTCCGTCCTTGGGAACACTCGAGTTGTTGCTTGTATGGTGCACATATTGCACGGTCTGCGATTTTAGGTGGTATTGGTGTGGCATGTTGGTAGAGCATCTTGTACTGGATGTGGTGAGGTTATTTGACCTGGAATCAGTGTTATCGAACTTGATTAAGGTATGTTGGAAGGATAATGTCACTAGTCATCTTAGATTTCGGCTAAGGTTCTTGTCATGCAAGAGAGCCCCACGACTTGTTAATCTAATGAGTGGTTATGAATTTATGCGTGTTTCCTCCATCATTGGTAGTGTACGAAGGTTTAGAATAAGGCTTTATTTGATATGAGGTTTGTTACCGGTACCGGGCTTGTCATTGAGCAGCTATTATGGTCGGAAGCTACCGCTATGAGTATCATAGTTATGTGGTATATCATGTGATTACATTATGGGTTGTTACTACGACTTGATTTGGCTTGTTCAGACATACACATCGTATAGATGTGAGAATTGGGTCTTGTAATGGATTCCAGATATATTTGACTCTAAGGTTTATGGGCTAAGGTTGCAGTAAGGATCTTCAGCTAGGTTGTGTTGTCAGACTTATATAGGTTGAGTTGATGTGGGATCACTCTTTTGTATGTGTATGGCAAGTTTATACATAGATTTGATGGCTTTGGAACAACTCTTGGCACATTTGAGGACGAACGAATGTTTAAGTGGGAGAGAATGTAACGACCCGATCGGTTGTTTAGAGCTTTAGCGTTCTATTTGGTGGTTTTAGACTTTGAGTAGCTTCATATTATGTAATATGACTTGCGTGTACGGTTGGTTTCGATTTTCGAGCAGTTCGGGATTGATTTGGAAGAATGATTCTCGTTTTAGAAGCTTTAAGTTGGAAGAGTTGACCAAGGTTTGACTTTTGGGCAAACGGACTCGGAATCAGGTTTTGATTGTTACGATAGGTTTGTATGATGATTTTGGATTTGTACGTATGTTCGGATTTGGTTTCGGAGGTTCCTAGAAGAATTCGACACTATTTGTCGAAAGTTGGCAATTTGAAGAACTTAAGAGTTCATAAGTTTGACCAAGAGTTGACTTTGATGTTATTGGACTCCAATTGGTGTTTTGATAATTTGGATAGGTCTATGTAGTTGAATTGAACTTATATGCAAAGTTTTAAAGTAATGCAAGGTGTTTAAGTGTGATTCAGACACTCTTTTAAAAGAATGAAGATTTAACAACTTAAGAGAAATTTTATTCAGTTTGAGCCTCAATTCTTTGTTGTGATGTTCCTGTGGGTGTTTTAGGCTTTGGATAAGTCTGGATGATGTATTTGTACTTGTTGGTATGATTGGATGGGGTTTTGCGGGCCTCGGGTTTATTTTGGATCATTGGTTGAGAAACTAGTTAAGTTAAGAATTTGAAGTTTGACCTCGGTAAATATCGGGTCAAGATGACCTCTTTTCTTGGTTTTGAGTGCGCGAGTAGGTTTGTAGCATATTTTATGATTGAAATGCATATATGGTTTGTGTCCGGGAGGTTCTAAATGAGTTTTGGGTGCTAAAAAGAAGATTGTTTTCGTTACTGTTTTTTTCTGGTGTAAGTAATTACGAAAATGCCATTTATCTCGCTGAAATTTTAAGATTTCTTTTAACACTTCAAAACATCATATCTCCCTCATTTTAAGGCCAAATTGGATGCTTAAAGAGGCTATCTTGGGTGTAATCTCACAAGAATCATGTTGGGCTTATCAAACGTGAGTTTTAGAATCATCTAGGACTTGATGCAAGCTGGGACAACTGCTGCATTTGTTTTTCTTGTTTCGGAATTTAATTACTTTTTCTCACCAGGTTTGGAGCTCGTTTTTGGGCCATTTTAGAGGAGATTTTTACTACTTTGATTGGGGGTAAGTATATTTGACTTTTATTTGTTATTATTTCATAATTCCAACCTCGATTTTAGTATTTGATTAATGATTTGAATTGGAAAAATTGAAAATTTTAGTAAAAACTATCTAAAATAATAATTGATGGTTTGAAGGCCGATTTGAGATCGGAATTGAATGATTTTTATATGGTTGGACTCGTATCGGAATGAGTATTCAGAATTTGTGAGTTTTGTCGGGTTTCGAGGTACGAGTCCAGGGTTGACCTTTTTGGGTTGACTTTTTGATTTCAGTTAAAGATCAAATCTTTATTATCTGAAATTATTTTCTATGACTTTTATTTATGATATTAAGTTATTTTAGCTAGATTCGAGCCATCCGAAAGTGGATTTGCACTGGAAGAGCTTATTAGTAGATTGATTTAGCTTGTTTGAGGTAAGTATCTTGCCTAACTTTGTGTGGGGGAACTACCTCTTAGGATTTGGGTTGTTTGTATTATTTAAATTATGTGGGAGACATGAACATGAGGTGATGAGTGTGTACACGGGCTCATATGTGGTATTTTGACCGGTTTAGACTCTTAGGCTTCTTTCATGCATTTAATTAAAATTGTCATATCATGTTATATCTTCCATTGCTTAGTTTACTCTTACATGCCTTGTTTGATGTTGTTAGTACATGTTCTATCTCTTATTGTCAAATTTGCTCTTATATGCCTTAATTGAAGATGTTACCTCTCTTATTGTCATGTTACCTCCTTTATTGTTGAGTTATTCTTATTTGGAGTTGTTATTACATGAGGTCTCTTCGTGTTGAGTTATTCTCATGCATTTAGACGTAGTTACTATTTCATACTATCTTTTTCATTGTTAAGCTTATGTTATACATTTGAATTGGAAATTGTCATTTCGCGGGAATACCTTCATTTTGAGTTTTTGAAGTTGAAGTCGTGAAAGCTATTAGCACATTGAGGTTGAGGTTGTTGATTATTAAGATATTTTTCCTTGTTGAGTATTTCTCATTCATTTATTTATTTTGAGACTGTTGTATATATTATGGTTGAGCCGTGGGCTATGTGTTATGGTAACATTGATATTGTTGATTTTTGATAGTTGTGGTATATGGGAACGTGTGGTGCGAGATGTTATTGTGTTGTTATATTGATGCGCATGCGGCGGTATAAGGATAGGGGTTGATGTGCATGAAGTGACATAAGGTGAGATTTATGTATGTGTTGCTAGTGAGGGAATTTCTTGAATCCACGCGGCGACATAAGGGGGCTAAAGCGCGTTAGCTATTTCGGGAAAAATATTTTCAAAAATCTAAATGTAAGGCTCACGTGGCGATATAAGGAAAGATTGTAATTGTGATATGTGAAATGTGAATATGAGGTGTGGTACCTCAATGTGAATTTGTTGTACATTCTACATTTGAAAGGCATGTTAATTTGAACAGTTATGGTTTTTCCTTAAATCACCTCACATGTATTTTGATTGTATTTGGTTATTTGTTGTTATTTTGTTTGGGAACAATTGTGACTTCTTATATGAGTCATGCATTCTACGTGATTTGCTGTGTTGCTTTAACGTGTCAATCTGTGCCTTCGTGTTACTTGGTGAATTGAGTTTCTCGATGCATTTGCTTGCATGGAGTCATTATATCAAACTCTATTGAGTTGTTGGTAACATAATGGTTTTAAATATAAGAATTATTGTCACGACCCAAATATCATTATAGGCCGTGATGGCGCCCAACGTCGCCGCTAGGCAAGTTAACAGTGAACTATCTATTTAATTGTTTATTTTAATATTTTTAAATTCATTGATTTTATTTAATAGGAAGCGATTAGTAGGTGACCGTAATGATGTAAGCATGAAATAAACGAAAGAGTGAAGTAGTGAATTTAATAATCAAAATCCATGAAATATCTACTAGAATTTTCCAAAACCCGATGTCACAAGTGCACGAGCAAACTAGTAGAATATACAAAACCTCCTATACAACAAGGAAGGGACTCCGGGCGCTGCAGAACGAAGCATATGGAGCTCGCCACTAAGTCTCCGTGTAGCAGGGGTACGCGCCTGACTAGCCACCAGATGCACCTGCCTCAAATTCTGCACAATTAGTGTAAAAGTGTAGCGTGAGTACATAAACAATATATACCCAATAAATATCTAGTCTAACTTTGAAGAAGTAGTGATGAGGGGTCGACATCGATACTTACTAAGTGTCAATAAACAAAATATAGAAATAATGAGTAGGCATGAAATACAACAATAATAGTGAGATAAGAAACATAAATTTATAATTCTTCAACATAATATTAATTTAAAGTCTCAAACTATCACATGCCAAGTATTTAACATATAAGAACCACCAAGTAATTTTCTAGTCTCAGATCAAGAATGAATATCAAGTATAATCGAACTCCAAGCAATATCACACATGAATTATGCCAAGGTCGTACGACTTGATCCAGAATAATGTGTACACTACCGAGGGTCGACCGACGCAAACCATAGATTCATTTATTATACTGCCGAGGCTTTCTTCTAGATCCACAGGAATAAAGAATACTCTACAAACTCTGATTAATGACTACTGCATAGTAATAATACTCAAAGAAGGCATAAATTCCGCTAACAATCAAGTATTCCGCCAAAACTCAAAGTAATGAATCTTAGTCTTTACAAATACTTTATCCCATTTCAATTATAAATTTAGGTAATTAAACTAACAAGTTGGGTCTAAATAATACAAGTAATACATGGTAGAGTCCTAAAACTACCTGGGCATAAGCATGATTTTAGTACTTACGGAATCTCGTCACATTGTGCGCATGTGGCACCAAAAATTAATAGAAAATAACCATTTATAACACCTACGAGGATAATTTTCTCTTACCAGGTTAGGCAAGAGACTTACCTCATTTCCAAGTCCTCTTCCCGGTCCACAATCCAGACTAAAAGCCTCAAATCGGTGCCATGCAATCCGAAACTAGCCAAATATTTTACAAACTAATCAATATATGCTCAAAGGTTTATAATTTAACTATTAGAGTAGTTACCCAAACCCAAATTGGAAGATTCCTAAATATTTTTCCCGGGTCCATGTGCCTGGATTCCAGAAATTTTCGTAAATAAATGTTACCCATAACCTCACGAACACAAATATACAATTTCTACCCAATTCCATAATCATCTTCGTGGTCTAATCCCATTTTTATCAAAACCTAGGTTTTTGAACAAACTCCTAAAATTTCCACATTTTACATGTTAAAATCTACTTATAATCTATGTATTTAACTTACATTAGGTAGAAATCACTCACTTTATAATGCTTAATGAAAACCCCTCCCCAAGAAACTCCGAATTCGGCCAACACAATGGGAAATGGGAAAAATAAGCCTAAGTCCCCACTTTAAATCAAGACACTGCCCAGCGATCCTTCTTCGCGATTACGGAAGATGCCTCGCGATCGCAAAGGCGAAGCTTGCCCAGGCCCAAGAAGTCTTCATCGCGAACGCGAGGGAAGACACGCGATCACAACGTCTTGCCCAGCATGAGCTTCGCGAACGTGGTCAGCTCTTCGTGAATGCGAAGAGCCAAGGTGGCTGAACCCCCCCTCCCCAGGCCCCTTTTTTCTACGCAAACGTAGGCCCGTCTACGCGAAGAATACTGGTCCCAGACCTTCGCGAACATGACTTGTTGATCGTGAACGCGTAAAGAAAAATGCCCAGTCCCCCAATTACTTCTCCGCGAATGCGACTCCACCTCCACGTTTGCGAAGAAGGAAACCAGAACCAGCAACAACAATATTTCAAACTTAGCTCCGGGTGGTCCGAAATTCACCCGAGCCACCTGGGACCCCGTCCAATTGCACCAACAAGTCCATAAACATAATATGGACCTTCTAGAACCCTCAGAACACGTAAAACAACATCGAAACTAAGAATCACACTCCAAAACCAAATTAAATCAACTTATGAACTTCAAACTTTTCAACTAGCTCCGAATGCGTCGAATCTTACTTAGACAACTCGGAACGACACAAAATTTTATGTACAAGTCGTTAATCATCATACATACCTATTCCCAGGCTCGAAATACCAAACAGACCTTGATAACACTGAAGTCTACTTTAAACAAAATTTAAAGAACTTGAAAATCTTCAATGCGCCAACTTTCAATATTAAGCATTGAAATGCTCTCGGATCACCCGAAACTCGATCCGAACACACGCCTAAGTCCAAAATCACCATGCGAACCTATTGGAACCATCAAATCCAGGTTCCAAGGTCATTTACTCAAAATGTTGACTTAAGTCAAACTTGGCCATCTTAGCCACTATTAAGGAACCAAGTGTTCTGATTTAACCCGAACCCTTCCAAACCCAAATCAACCATCCCCGCAAGTCACAAAATAGTAAAAGCACATACAGGGAGTCTTAATTAGGGGAACATGGATCTAGAAAACAAAACGACCGGTCAGGTCGTTAAATTCTCCACCTCTTAAATAAATGTTCGTCCTCGAACGAGTTTAGAATCATACCTGGAGTACTGAATAAGTGTGGATATATGCTCCACATGTTCTATTCGGTCTCCCAAGTTGCCTCTTTGACTGGTTGATCCCTCCATTGGACCATTACCGCAAAAATCTTCTTAGACCTCAACTAGAGAACTTGCTTGTCAACAACGGAAGCTGGCTCCTCCTCATAACCCAAGCTCTCATCTAGCTGAACCGTGTTGTAATATAACACATGCGAACTATCGGCATGGTACTTCAGGAGCATAGACACATGGAAAACCGGATGAACTCCCGATAGACTGGGAGGCAAAGCAAGCTCATAAGCAGCCTCCCCAACTTGCCTCAATACCTCAAATGGGCCAATAAACCTTGGGCTCACCTTGAACTTCTTCCCGAACATCATGATAGCCTTCATCGGCAAGACTTTAAAGAGAACCTTCTCGCCCACCATAAATGATAAATCACATGCCTTCTGATCTGCGTAACTCTTCTGTCTGGACTGTGCTGTGCGAAATCGCTCCTGAATCAACTTTACCTTCTCCAAGTCATCCTTCACTAAATCAGTGCCAAATAACATAGCCTCGCCGGGCTCAAACCAATCGATGGGCGAACGGCATCGCCGACCATATAAAGCCTAAAATGGAGCCATCTCGATTCTGGACTGATAATTGTTGTTATAATCAAACTCAGCCAAAGGCAAGAGTCGATTCCACTGTTCTTCGAAGTTAATCACACATGCTTTGAGCATATCTTCCAAAATCTGGATTGTTCGCTCTGACTACCCATCGGCTCTCAGATGAAAGGTTGTGCTGAGCTCTACCTGGGTACCCAACTCGCTCTGTACTGCTCTCCAAAAATGCGAAGTGAATTGAGCGCCTCTATCTGAAATGATGGAAATAGGCACACCATGCAACCAAACAATATCTTGAATGTATATCTAGGCCAATCTCTCTGAAGAGTACATAGTCATCATTGAATAAAGTGTGCCGACTTGGTCAGCCTATCGACAATGACCCAAATGACATTAAACTTCCTCAACATCCGCGGCAACCCAACTACGAAGTCCATAGTGATACGCTCTCATTTCCACTCTGGTATAACCATCTGCTGAAGTAGGCCACCTGGCTTCTGGTGCTCATACTTAACCTGCTAGCAATTTATGAATCTCACTACATACGCAACTATGTCCTTCTTCATCCGCCACCACCAATAATGCTGCCTCAGGTCGCAATACATCTTTGTAGCACCTAGATGAATAGAATACCGAAAACTGTGTGCCTCCTCTAGAATCTTCTCCCTCAATCAATATTAGGAACGCACAGGAAACTCTGGAGTCGCAGAACACCATCCTCATCGATAGTAACCTCCTCGGAACCACTCTATAGTACCATCTCTTTAAGAACCAGCAAGTGTGGATCATCGTACTAACGAGTCTTGATCCACTCAAATAATGAAGGCTGAGCTACAACACATGCAAGAACTAGACTGGGCTCTAGAATATCCAACCTCACAAGTATGTTAGCTAAGGACTGAATGTCCCAAGCCAATGGCCTCTTCTCTACTGATATGAATGGCAAACTACCCATACCTCAAACTTATACTCAAGGCATCCACAACCACAATTGCCTTGCCCGGATGGTAAAGGATGGTAATATCATATTCCTTCAGTAACTCAAGCCACCTGCGCTGCCTCAAATTTAGGTCCCTCTGCTTAAACAAATACTGCAAGCTACGATGATCAGTGTAAACCTCACAAGACATCCCATAAAGATAATGCCTCCAGATCTTGAGAGCATGAACTATCGCGGCTAACTCCAAATCATGTATGGGGTAATTCTTGTCGTGGGTCTTCAACTGACGTGAAAAATATGAAATAACTCACCCCTCTTGCATCAATAAACAACCCAAGCCAACGCGTGATGCGTCGCAATACACAATATACATCCCTGAACTGGAAGGCAACACTAACACCGATGCTGTAGTCAATGCAGTCTTGAGATTTTAAAAGCTCGCCTCGCAATCATCGGACCATATGAATGGAGCACCCTTCTATGTCAATCTAGTGAAAGGTGCTGCAATAGATGAGAATCCCTCCACAAACCGGCGATAATAACCTACTAACCCCAAGAAACTACTAATCTCGGTCGCTGTGGTAGGACGAGGCCAACTCTTGACTGCCTCGATCTTCTTGGGATCTACCTTAATACCCTCACTTGATACGACATGTCCCAAGAATGCCACAGAATCTAACCGGAACTCGCACTTGGAGAAATTAGCATATAGCTTCTATTCCCGCAAGGTCTGACGCACAACTCTCAAACGCTGCTCGTGCTCCTCCATACTACGCGAGTAGATCATTATGTCATCAATGAAGATAATGAAAAATGAGTCAAGATATGGCCTGAACACCCGATTCATCAAATCCATAAATGCCGGCGGGGCGTTGGTCAAGCTGAAGGACATCACTAAATACTCATAGTGGCCATATCTAGCCCGTAAAGCTTTCTTCGGAACATCCAAAGCACGAATCGTCAGCTGATGATACCTAGATCTCAAGTCAATCTTAGAGAACACAATGGCACCCTGCAACTAGTCAAACAGATCATCAATACGCGGCAACGGGTACTTGTTCATAATGGTAAATTTGTTCAACTAGCGGTAATCAATGCACATCCGCATACTCCCATCCTTCTTTATCACAAACAATACTGGTGCACCTCAAGGAGACACACTCGGCCTGACGAACCCCTTCACTAACAACTCCTCCAGCTATTCCTTCAACTCCTTCAACTCTTTCGAAGCTATGTAGTACGGTGGAATAGAGATAGGCTTGGTACCTGGAGCCAAATTAATACTAAAATCGATACCACAATTTGGTGGCATGCCTGGTAGATCAGAAGGAAACACATCGGAGAACTCCCGCACCATGGGCACTGAATCAATCGTGGGGGCCTCTACAGAAGTATCCCGAACATAAGCCAGGTAAGCCTAACAACCCTTCTCGACCATATGTCAAGCCTTCAAGAAAGAGATAACCAGGCTAGATGTACTGATAGATGAACCCCTCCACTCTAATGTAGGAAACTCTGGCATCGCCAAGGTAACAGTTTTGGAATGGCAATCAAGAACGGCATGGTACAGAGACAACCAGTCCATGCCCAGTATGACCTCAAAGTACATCATGTCGAGCAACAAAAGATCCGTTCTGGTCTCATAATAGCAGAAAGTCACATAACAGGACTGGTAAATCTGATCCATAATAACAGAATCGCCCACTATCGTGGACACATATACCGGAGCACCCAAGGACTCATGAGAGACCCAATTAATGAGCAAATAAAGATAAAACATATGAATATGTAGACCCTGGATCAAATAGTACCGAAACATCTCTACCACAGATAGAAATAATACCTATGATCACAACGTCTGAGGCTACTATATTTGGTCTGGCTGGGAAAGCATAGAACCTAGATGGAGCGCCACCTGACTGGACTCCACCTCTAAGGCTACCCCTACCCACCTGCCCTCTGCCTCTGGTTGGTCAAACGACTGGTGCGGCTACTGGTGTGGTGATCATAGGCTGATGGCCCTACTGTACTGCCTTGACCCGAAGCTTGAGGTAGAATCTCCTCACATGACCAAGCTCCCGACACTCATAACAACCTCTTGGTGTAGAAGATGACTGAACCTGAGTCTGACCCTAGGTACCTGAACACTTACTGGAAGAACCCTGAATAGCCGGTGGACGATAGGAGCTTTCTGGAAAGGTGCTAAAACAGGGCCGTAATGGAGCACCTTGAAAAGGCGGTGGTGCTGAATATGTGGTCCTGCTAGACTGGCCCCTCACAAACTGACCTCTTCTCCTAGACGGAGCACCACTGAACCCTCTAGAAAATCGAGGCCGCTTGTCCCTCAGTGCATGCTCTCATCCCTGCTGACGGATACCCTCGATCCTCCGAGCTATCTCCACAACCTGGCCGTAAGGAGTCCCCATCTCACTCTCTCGGGCCATAGTAACCTGGATACCATAGTGCAAGCCCACAATAAACCTTCGCACTCTCTCTGCATCGGTGGGGAGTATCATAAATGCATTGCGAGACAACTCAGAGAATCTTGCCTTATAATCGGTCACAGACATATGAACCTGTAAGATCCACTCGAACTGATCCCGTAACTCTTCCCCCTGAGAGGGTGGAATATATCTCTCTAGAAAGAGACGTGTGAACTGGTCCCAAGTCAAGGGAGAAGAATCTGTCGGTCTGCTGAGAAGATAGGACTGCCACTATCTACAGTGCCCTCCAACTGAAATGTGGTGAAGTCCACCCCATGGGACTCCAATACTCTCATATTATGCAGTTTGTCCCTACAACGGTCCATAAAGTGCTGGGGGTCCTCATGTCGCTCACCACCAAAGGCAGGAGGATGTAGCCTGGTCCATATATCCAATAGCTTCTACGACTCACCGGTCGCGGCTGGTCTGGGCTCTGGTATAGCCGCTGCAATTGGCTGAGCCCCGCCCACAGGTAGTGCACCTGGGGTATGATATACAGAAGCACATGCCTTGGAGCCAGAGCGGTAGGGGTCTGTGCTCCCCCTCCCTCCTGAGATGTGCCTGAGTCCACTGGAAATAAACCAGCCTGCGTCATAGAGTTCATGAACCGTAGCAGACGGCCCATGACCTCCTACAATCTCTGTGCAGACATGATATCTGTTAGGGCCGGCTCAGCTATAGGTACCTCATCCTGCTACTCAATAACAGGATACTCCACTGGATCCGCCGGTGGCACAACGGGAGCAACTCTAGGGCACCCTCGTCTTCTAGCAGGAGTTGGAGCCCTCCCTCGGCCTCTAGAAATAGGGGGAGTAGCTCCTCCACCGTCGGGTACATCTGCCACACGCGTTCTCTCCATCTGTGAGAGAATAAGAGAAAGATAGTTAGCACAACATCAACTTTATGATAGGAGATGAAGAAATAGAAGTTTACTAACACACTATAGCCTCTCGAAAATAAGTACGGACGTCTCCGCACCAATCCGCAAGACTCTATTAGGCCCGCTCGTGACTTGTGAGACATATGTGAACCTAGAGCTCTGATACCAAACTGTCATGAACCAATTCCCACTATATGCCGTGATGGCGCCCAACGTCACCGCTAGGCAAGCCAACGGTGAACTATCCATTTAATTGTTCATTTTAATATTTTTAAAGTCATTGATTTTATTTAATAAGGAAACAATTAGTAGGTGACCGTAATAATGTAAAGCAAGAAATAAACGAAAGAGTGAAATAGTGAATTTAATAAATAAAATCCGTGAAATATCTACTAGAATTTCCCAATACCCGGTGTCACAAGTGCACAAGAAAATTAGTAGAATATACAAAACCTCCTGTACTACTGTCTGAGTAAAATAGACAGAAAAATAAATGCAACAAGGAAGAGACTCCGGGTGCTGCAAAACAGAGCATAGGAAACAGCTCACCACTAAGTCTTCGGGTAGCGGGGTTACGCACCTAACTGGCCACCAGATGCACCCGCCTTAGATCTTGCATGATTAGTGCAGAAGTGTAGCGTGAGTACATAAACAACATGTACCCAGTAAGATCTAGTCTAATCTCGAAGAAGTAGTGATGAGGGGTCGACATTGACACTTACTAAGGGTCAATAAATAAAATATAGAAATCATGAGTAGGCCTGAAATATAGAAATAATGGTGAGAAAAGAAACATAAATTTATAATTCTTAAACATAATATTAATTTAAAGTCTCCAACTATCACATGCCAATTATTTAACACATAAGAACCACCAAGTAATTTTCTAGTCTCAGACCAAGAAGGAATATCAAGTATAATCGGACTCCGAGCATTATGACGCACGATTTATGCCGAGGTCGATCGACGCGAACCATAGATGCATCTATTATACTGCCGAGATGTTTGGCCCGATCAACTGGAATGGAGAATACCCTACAAACTCCAATAAATAACTACTACATAAGAATAATATTCAAAGAAGGCATAAATTCCGCTATAAATCAAGTATTCCGCCCAAACTCAAAGTAATGAAGCTAAGACTTAACAAATCCTTTATCCAATTTCAATTATAAATTTAGGTAATTAAACTAACAAGTTGGGTGCAAATAATATATGTAATACATGGTAGAGTCCTAAAACTACCCGGACATAAGCATGATTTTAGCTAAGTACGATTCTCATCACATAGTGCTCACATAGCACCCATAATTATTAGCAAATAACCATTTATAACACCTACGGGGATAATTCCCTCTTACAATGTTAGGCAAGAGACTTATCTCATTTTCAAGTCCTCTTCCCGGTCCATAATTCACATTGAAAGCCTCAAATATGTGCCACGCAATCCGAAACTAGCCAAATATTGTACAAACTAATCAATATATATTCAAAAGTTTATAACTTAACTATTAGAGTAGTTACCCAAACCCAAATTGGAAGATTCCTAATGTCATGACCCAAAATCTAACCATGGTCGTGATGGCGCCTAACGTATTACAAGGCAAGCCTATTTTCCAAAATATTACTACTAAACTGATTATAAGAATTTAATAAAATATTTCAACATTTAAATTTTTCATAAACTAAATCAACTCTAAATATAATATAGAAAAATACGAAAACGAGCCCCAAACATCGGGGTGTCACTAAGTCATGAGCGTCTAAATCAATGAACTAAGAAATGAAACTGTCTAACTGTCAATACAATCCAAAAGAAGAAATGATAAAAAGAGTAACAAGAACCTGCAGACTCTAGCAGCTACCTTGCAATCTCCACTGATAGCCGGCCTGAACTCAACGATCGCCGCGCTATAACTCACTTGGATCTGCACATAAAGTGCATAGTGTAGTATGAGTACAACCACCTCAGCAAGTAACAGAAATAATTAAGGAACTGAGCAATAGTGACGAGCTAAGTAAAACAGTCCAATTATTGTTTTTTCACAATTTAAAATATAAACAGAAATAAACAGGTAAATTCTCAGCAAATGCCACAAAGAAGTTTAATAGATAAATGCAGCAACAACACAAATAAATACAACCTCACAGCAATGTCACTCTATCACTCATCACTCGCATTCAGCACTCAATACTCAAAACACTCAACACTCTGTGCTCACTGGGGGTGTGTACAGACTCCGGAGGGGCTCCCAAAGCCCAAGCGCTAAGCACGTTCAACTCACATGCCATCATATCAATACCTGGATCCGCACGGTCAACTCACGTGCTACGAGGACAACTCACGCGCTATGGTATCAATACCTAGACCCGCACGGTGAACTCACGTGCTATGCGGACAACTCATGCGGTATGGTATTAATATCCTCACAACCAGGCCCTCGGCCTCACTCAATAATGTAACTCACTAGCCTCACCATCATTAATAATAAGGGAACACAACCCACATCAAGTATCCCCGCATATTAGCAATTAATAGAGATTGAGGTAAACATGTACAATAATTTCTATGACTGAGTACAAATAATGTGAGCTTGATCTCTAACATGAAGGCAAACAAGTTCAACAACAAATAAACACATAACCACAAATAATAGCCATTAGGCCTCACAACCTCACGGGATAGACCAAGTCTCAATCCCTCGCGGTGCACACCCACATGCTCGTCACCTAGCATGGGAATCACTTCCAAACAGTCACACGATATCAAATTCTCTGGGTTTATACCCTCAAAGACAGAGTTAAAACTGTTACTTACCTTTACAACGTAAAAATCCTATCCGGAATATCCTCGTCTCTGGACTTGGTTTCCAAAAGCTCCAAATCTAACCATAATCAGATTAATACCATCAACATAGGCTAATGAATCGAATTCCACAATAAAAACTACAAAATATGCCAAAAATCCGAAATCAGCCAAAACCCGCCCCCCTGGCCCACATCTTAAAATCCGTCAAAAATGGAAGAATAATAAACCTCGTCCTCTCCCGAGTCTAATCATATAAAATTCGTCAAAATTGGACTCCATTTGGTCCCTCAAATCCTTAAATTAAACTCTTAAACATTCCAAGCCCTAACCCCTCATTTGCACTAATTACAATGATTAAACAATGGAGAATAACCATATATACAAGTATTAGGGCTCAAGTAACTTACCTCAATGAAATCCCCTTGATTCCCTCTTCAAAAGCTCCAAACACCGAATAGAAATGGTGAAGAATGCACCAAAATCGCGAAGGGTTCTATTTATTGTTTCTGCCCAGGTTTCTCGCACCTGTGGCCATTTGCTCCCACCCGCGCCACCGCACATGCGGTCCAAGGAGCCTCACCTGTGCAACTCACTTAATTCCCCAGCTTCCGCACCCACGGACACCTTTTTCGCACATGCGGACTCGCATCGGCGGTCCCTGGTGCGTATCTGCGAAACCAGCCCAAAATCCTCATCTCCGCATCTGCGCTCAAGGCCTCGCACCTGCGGTCTTGCAGATGCGGCCAATTCTTTGCACCTGTGTTCCCATCCTTGGTCCAGCGTCGCCCGCACCTACGCACTCCCCACGCACACCAGCGTCCTCGCACCTGCGAGGCTTTCTTCCGCAGGTGCGAAAATAGCAGTAGCAGCAGCTCCAACTGCAAATTCCAACTTCGACAAATCCGTTAACCACCCGGAATTACCCCGAGGGGCTTGGGACCTCAACCAAAAATACCAATAAGTCATATATCAACATACCAAATTAGTCGAACCTTCGAATCACTTAAAACAACATCAAATCATCAAATTACCCTCGGATTCAAGCCTAAGAACTTCTAAATTTCCAAATTCGGCAACCGATGCCGAAACCAACCAAACCACGTCCGAATGACCTCAAAGTTTTCACACACGTCACAAATGAAACTACGAACCTACTCCAACTTCCAGAATTCCATTTCGACCCCGATATCAAATTTTCCACTGCCGACCGGAATCGCCAAATTTTCAATTTCGCCAATTCAAGCCTAATTTTACCACGGACCTGCAAATCACATTCCGGACTCACTCCTAAGTTCAAAATCACCTAACGGAGCTAACAAAACCATCAGAATTCAAATCCAAGATTTTTTACACATAGGTCAACATTCGGTTGACTTTTCCAACTTAAGTTTCTACTTAAGAGACTAAGTGTCTCAATTCACTCTGAAACCACTTTGGTCCCGAACCAACTAGCCCGATATAATATAATATAGCTGAATAACACAAAAAGAAGTAGAAATGGGGAAAATGGGGCTATAAATCTCGAAACGACCTGCTGGGTTGTTACATTCTCCCCCTCTTAAACAAACATTCGTCCTCGAACGAGTCTAACAAAAGAACATACCTGAAATCACAGCATCTGAAGCAATAGCATCTGGCCTGGCTGGGAGGGTATAGAAACGGGCTTGACCACCCCCTGATCTGCCTCCCCCACTCGGGCGACCCATAGCTGACTGGGCTACACCCCTTGCTGGCTGAACTCCACCCCTAGCTGGCTGGGCGGGTGGTGAGGTAACTGGTGTTGAAGTCGGAGGCTGAGTACTTCGCTGCGGAGTCCCACCCAACATCCTTGGGCAATATCTCGCAATGTGACCAAAATCCCCACACTCGAAACAACCCCTCTTCTAACGAAACTGTTTCTTCTGATGCCCAAAAGAATTACCCGACTATACTTGAGCGGGCGGGGCATAATGAGACCCTTGTGCTGGCAATGCACTGAATGATGACTGACTCTACTGTAACTGGTCCTGCTGAAACTAACCTCCTTGAGGAGCACCACTGAAACCACCCTGACCACGAGGCCTCTTAGCCTCCCTCTCAGTCCTCTCCTGACCTCGAACCATCTCAATCTATCGAGCAATGTTGACAACCTCATCAAAGGTAACCCCAGATACTCTCTCCCTAGTCATAAGCAATCGAAGCTGAAAACCGAGGCCATCTATAAAACTCTTGATCCTCTCTCGATCTGTGGGAACCAACTAGACCGCATGATGAGCTAACTCGGAGAACTGCATCCCATACTGTGTAACAGATATCTTACCCTGGCGAAGCTGCTCAAACTGCCTGCACAGCTCCTCTCTGTGGGACTCAGGTACTACCTTCTCCAGAAAAAGAACGGAGAACTGCTGCCAAGTAAGGGGTGTTGCGCCAACAGGCCTACGCCTCTTGTAAGTCTCCCACCATCTGAGTGCAGCCCAAGAAAACTGATAGGTAGTGAATGAGACCCCACAAGTCTCCAAAATACCAGCAGTACGGAGTATCCTCCGACACCTGTCCAAGAAGTCCTGAGCGTCCTCTCTCTCTGTACCACTGAAAGGTGGTGGCTGGAGTCTCTGAAACCTCTCCAACCTACGCTGATCATCCTCAGGCATAGCAAGAACTACATAAGCCTGTGCAGCTACAAACGGCTGGGCTGGTGGAGCCTCCGCCATCTGAAGTTTCTGAATAACCTGCTCTGGTGTGCGAGCGACAGGAGTCTGTGTGCCTCCCCTAGCCTGAGAAGTGGTTGCGACCGTTGAAATAGAGACCGCCTGAGCAAGGCCGGTACACGCCATCAGAATCTGAGCTAGGGCCTCTTGAAGGCCTGGAATCACAATAGGCACAGGTGGTGCCTGAGCTGGTGCATCAACAACTGGAACCTGGTCCTGATCTGGGACAACCGGTGGATCTGTAGGTACTGCCCCGGCTGCTGTACGGGCTGCACCTCGCCCCTACCACGGCCTCTACCACAGCCTCGGCCTCTTGCGGCCTGAACTAGTGGCTGACCCTCTTGACCGGTAGCACGAGTCCTCACCATCTATGAGAGAATGAAATA
>AWOL01S0101223.1:0-32020 GCA_000715115.1 Nicotiana otophora
AACAACTAAAGTGATACAAAGATTATGTACATACTATATCTACTAGAATGTTAACAAGTGGAGCAACAAGAAATATTCCTTCCACGATACTTTGCAACATGAAATAACACCAAGAATCACATTGAGGTACCGCCTCGTGTATAATAAAATCAACAGAGGTACCGCCTCGTAGAATCAAGAATAACAACCGAGGTACCGCCTCGTAGAATCAAGAATAACAACCGAGGTACCGCCTCGTATTCACATTTCTCAATTTCAGTCATGATCCTTCCTTATGCTACCGCGTGAGCCTTACATTTGAAACTAGGTTTTGAAAATAGTTTTCCCGAAATAGCTACACGCACTTTAGCCCACCTTATGATGCCGCATGGCTTCACGTAGTTCCCCTACAAGCAACACGCACATAAGTCCCACCTTATATCATCGCATACACATCAACCCAAGCCTTATACCGCCGCATGCGCATCAATATCATATCACAATAACACCATCGCACCACAAGTACCCACATATCACGACTTACCAATAACAACGATATCAATATTTTCACAACATTAGCCCATGGCTCCAGCACAACGTAAACGAGAATATCAACAACAATAATGGATGGAAAATGCTCAATAGGATACATGTTTCAACAATAACCAACATTGCCTTAACGTGTTAACAACTTCCACAACCTCAATATCAAATACTCAATAATGGGAAAAACAACATGTAACCACAATATTAAATAAGACTAACTCACAATTAAGGAAACAATCTTCAACAATGAGTATCAATTAATAAAAATCAACAAATAAAATGGCAACGTGAACAATTAATTAAACAGTGATGATTAACAACAAAGGGATAACATGTATCAATAAAGGGGCAATAAGTTAAACTAATGCATGGGATCAATTTAGCAAATAAGATGTAGAACAATTACTAAACAATTCAACTAAGCATTTAAGGATAGTCTAACACAATTAAGATGATTTAACTATGGGAATCGTGAAAACATAATATGACATCTCAATTAAAGCATGGAAATAGTCAAAGTAGCCTAAATCGGTCAAATACTACGTACAACCCATGTACCCACTCATCACCATGGGTACACAGATTTCACTTAGCACAAGTGAATCAACACTACCAATCCTAAGGGATATTTCCCCCACACGAAGTTAGACAAGACACTTACCTCAAATAGGCCAATTCACAATTCCAAAATAGCTTTTCCTTTAAAGTTCGCCTCCACACGGCTCAAATCTAACCAAAATCGACTCAATAACATCAAACAATGCTAGGGAATTCAATTGCAATAGATAAAGTTAAAATTTTTATACCTTTTTCCAAAATTGAACAAAAGTCAAACCAGCCCTCACACGGTCAAAAACTAGGCACAATAGTAGATTCCGTCTACCCATGACCCCATGAGTTCATATATGTGATTAGTTTCAAAATCCGATTCCCAATCGACTCTCAAAATTCAATTTCTCATTTTTTAAAAACTTGGCAAAGTTTCATAAATTTCTACTTTGATTCACATGATTTTGATGTTAAAATCTAAGATATGTTGATGGAATATGATTATAAATAGATTAGGATTACTTACCCAAGGTTTGTAGCTGAAAATTCCCTCTCCAAGTCATCTCCTACCGAGTCTAGAGTTCAAAAATGAGAGAATGAACTCAAAAATCCCGTCCCTCAGTTATTTGTCTAGTCGTAGATGTCGCATTTGTAACCTGGGGTTCGGAATTACGAACCCCGCCAAAGCAAAGAATCTCTTGCAAATACGAAGACACTCCCATCTCTGATATCATCGCAAATGCGATGAATAGTTCGCAATTGCGACCAAAGTGATCACAAATGTGAACTAGCTCATTCCTAGCACACTTCGCAAATGCGAACACTGGGTTCGCAAATATGAACCTAGCAGGCTTGGCTCAACTTCGCAAAGGCAAACTTAGACCTCGCATTTGCGAGATCTGAGGCCTGCACCAGAAATAGATGCACCAACTATGTTTCCTAAGTCCAAAACTACTCCGAAGCGTATCCGAAACTCACCCGAGCCCTCAGGGCTCCAAACCAAACATGCACACGAGTCCAAACATATCATATGAACTCGCTCGCGCGATCAAAACACAAAAATAACACCTAGAACTATGAATCGGACACCAAAATGAATGAGAATTTCAAAGAAACCTAGGAACTGTCAACTCTTCAACCACGTCCGAATCCCGTCAAATCAACTCTGTTTTGCACCAATTTTGTAGAAAAGTCATAAACACTGTAATGAACTTATACCAAGTTCCGGAACCAAGATCCGAACACGGTAGCAACAAAGTCAAACTACGGTCAAACTTGGGATTTCTTTAAGCCTTTAAACTTCTAGTTTTCAACAACTGACGATAATTCAAGCTAGGAATTTCTGAATTCGATTTCAGGCATACGCTCAAGTCCCAAATGACGATACGGACCAACCGGGACCGTCAAATCACTGCCCGTTTGCTCCAATTGTTAACCGAAGTCAACTCAAATAAGTTCTAAAGCACGATTTCACATTTTTGTCAATTTTTCACATAAAAACCTTCCTTAAAAAGACATGGACTGTGCATGCATATCGAGGAAGGCTAAACGAAGCTAATTGAGGTTTCGAAGAACAATATTGAGGGCTAAAACTATAAATGACCTATAGGGTCATCACATAATAATAAATAAGTATGCAAAATGTAATACAAAGTATCCTAGGAACTGGTGATACAAGTCATGAGCCACTAAGAAATGAAGTAAGTTAATGATATGAAGGAAATACATTATTTGTTTGAAACACATAACAAAAATAAAAGTTCTAAATTACCATAAACAAAATAGTAGCTAATCAATGGAACGTTGACATATACTCAATGCTCGCTCCCGAACTTTGCAACAACACAACTCCAAAATCAGTATGTAAGGTGCAGATGTGAGGTATGAGTAAAACCAACCCTATGTACTTTGTAAATATTAAGACTAACCTCAACGAAATAGTGGCGAGGTTTTAGTCAAAGATACTTATTTTATATAACATGCGCAGCTCATAAACATATACAATAATAAAGAAACAATTAAGGAACAATTGATATCAAGGATAAGGTGCACAATCAAAGAGGAAGATAAATAGCGTGCTTTTCAAATGACAAGGTCAAAAACTTATACAAATGCACCAAATTTGCATATAAAGGTGATATGCAAAAAGTAGCAAAGACTCAAACTTTACATCAATCTGACACCCTCCAAGTGTCCAGCGACCTACTATCAACAGAGGAGGATCTAAGAATTCTAATATATGGTGCACTACTAAGATTGGTTCCGAGAGTTGGAATAAATCCGTTGTGTTATTTAAGATTTGTGTGCACAATTTGGGGTCAATAGGAGTTGGTTTGATATGTTTCAACATCGATTGTAGAAGTTGGAAATTTGTTAGTTTCAATAGGCTTGAATTGGGGTGAGATATGTGTTTTGATGTTGTTTGATGTAATTTAAGGAATTGACTAAGTTCGTATCGTATTTTAGGACTTGTTGATATGTTTGGTTGAGGTCCCGGGGGCCTCAGGTGGATTTCAGATGGTTAACGGATAAAATATGGGACTTGAAGCATTACTGAAGTTGTGGACTTTCTGGTGTGATCGCACCTGCGAGGGGATTGGTCGCAGGTATGATGCCACATGTACGGCTGGGTGAGCGCAGATGTGAGAATTTAGAAGGGAGTTGGGAAGCGCAGGTGCGGAAAAGAAATCTGCAGAAACAAAAGCTCACCTGCGCAAGTTATTCCGCAGAAGCAAAGCTGGGCAGTAAGGATGGTGATCGCAGAAGCGATGGGATTATCCGCAGATGCGGTCCCGCAGGTGCGAAGAGGGGACCGCAGGTGCGCTAGGTCGGGTTTTCAGTGGACTTTGCAGAAGCGACGTTTTCTCCGGAAAAGCGGGATCCCAGGTGCAACCCCTGTCTTCACAGGTGGGAAATGCTTGGGCAGTGTATATATTAGTAGGATTCCGAGATTGTATTCATTTTTGGACCTTGTGAGCTCGGATTGAGGCAATATTTGAAGGAAATTTTGCTAGATTTCAAGAGGTAAGCCATATTGTATCATTATTATTCATTAATATGGAATACCTATTGAATTTCCCACCTAGATTGTGTGTCTTTAAGGTGGAATTTAGGGAATTTTGGACTAGGGATTGAAGAGTAGGATTTGGGGATTTGAGTGGCGATTTGGTGTCGGATTTGGATAATTTTGGTATGGTTGGACTTGTGGTTGAATGGGTGTTCGGATTTTGTTAATTTTGTCGGATTCTAAGGCTCGGGATTGACATTTTGAGTTGTCTTTTTGACTTTTGTTAAAGAACTTAGCTTTATTATATGGAATTGATTCCTATAGCTTGTGTTGACTATATCGAGTTGTTTGTGGCTAGATTCAAGTCATTAGGAGGCTGATTCGTGAGGCAAAGGTTTGTTGGAGTAGAGATTTGCATGGGTTGAGGTAAGTAATACCTCTAAACTTGGTTCTGAGGGTATGAATCCCTGAAATACACGTTATGTGGTTGGTGTTGAGGTGACGTACATGCTAGGTGACGGGCGTGTGGGCGTGTACCATAGTAATTGTGACTCAGTCGATTCCGTGAAACTGTGTAGTCACTTAATCTTGCTATTGTTCATGTTTACTCCATGTGTAAATAATGTAAGCTGTGATTTATGTTAGAAATCATGCTTAGGCTATATGCTGGTACTGTTGGGACCCACTATGGTCGTTCGTTTACTATTGAGTTATTTACTTAAATTGCAGTTATGTACTCAGTCGCATCCATCATTTGTATATCATATCTCAGTCTCTGTTACCATTTATTGTTACATCATATATCATTATTTTGGGCTGATTGGCATGAGTGATGTGAGCCCGAGAGACTGGAGAGATTGATGACTGAGTGAGGCCGATGGCCTGTTTGTGAGTGATATTGATGGGATCGGACTGCGCTCCGCATAGAGTATTATTGATTCATGATGGGATCGGGCTGCGTGCCTTAACAGGTTTTATTAGCGCTTGGGCAGGATCCGGCCCTTCAGAGTCTGACATACCAGTAGTGAGTGCAGGTACCATACAGTGCTGAGTGAGTGAGTGTGATGAGTGAGAGTTGAGGTAGTCAAATTGAGTACTCTGAGAGTGGGAGTACGTGAGGTTATCATTGTGATGCATTACATGTGACATGCATATTTGACATGTAGATATAGAGATGTGAGATATCTCATATCAGTCATACTTGGAATATTTCATCTGTGTTGAGCCTAGACTGTTAAACATGAAAGCATATCTATATTTGTGTATTGTGTACGGTTTGATTATGAGTTTCTCTATGATATTACTGCCATATTTCCTGTCATAACTGTACTGTTGTAATTTGGTTTGGACTGTACCTTTTTGAGCTCGTCGCTGATTTCAGCCCAAGGTTAGTATTGTTACTTATTGAGTACATTAGTTTAGTTGTACTCATACTACACTCCACACTTCGTGTGCAGATCCAGGTACTTCTGGACATGGCGGTTGTTAGCTTTGGATCTTTATCTGCCGGAGACTATTGAGGTAGCTGTCTAGGCACCCACAGACCTTGACTCTCCTTCTTTTCGCTTATTTATACTGTCCTATCTTTCTAGATAGTGTTTTAGTAGTTAGACTATGCTCACATTTAGATGCTCATGTACTCAGTGACATCCGTATTCTGGGGGAGTTTGTATTGAGTTGCAGTGTTTTCTTATCAGTTATTATGAGATTTTTACTATTTAAGCTTATTTTAGTATGTTTTAAATTAAGGATGCGTGGTATTTGTGAGTTGTCGGCTTGACTAGTATTACGATAGGAGACATTATGACATGTGATATTTTGGGTCGTGAAAACTGGCACTATTTGGTATCGCTTGGGAAGGGTGTGTATTTTAGAAGGCACATTGTGTTTTGACCTGCGGATGCTTGACTAGTGTTATTGTGATCGCCTGGTTTTGAGCTGTTGAGGTTCAGTTTTTGCTACGTGGCACAGAAGATGTATGTGGGTATTTTCTGTAAGATGATGGTGTACGAGTGATATATCAATAGTTTGACTAGTGGAGTTAGGATCACATATGGAGATTTCGATATTCATGAGGTTTAGAGACTGGATGTTCTTGTGGGCAGATTATTCGTTGATTGCGAACTGTAACGGTATGTTAAAAAAATTAGATAACTGATGGTATGTGTTATGGATAGGTTGCTATGGGCTTTTGGGAGGTTATTTACCTGTTTGGGGATGATCAGAATTTGTTTGGGGACTATTTTAGGCCTAATGAGAATGGGTATTCTATATTAGATCGGGTTTGCTTATGTGTTTCTCCCTTATGCTATGACGGATTATGAGGTTACATTATTATTCGCATGCATGTTGTGATCCCGTTTAGGCCTTATAGAGATATAGGCAAGATAGCCCTCATGATATTGATTTGCTTATTGTACCTTAGTTGTTCTTGACTTTCTCCATATTGGATTATGTTTATTTATTTTTCCACAGTTATATTTGTGCACTCTATCATGCTTGATGTTGACGTATATGTGGTTAGTGTGCCCGAGCATTATATGGCTCGATGAGTATCCCTATATGGATTGATATATTTGGGATCGAGTTGCGTACCGCAGCAGAGTTATATGGGATACCCTTCCTTGTGTTTATTTTGTGTGTTTTCCCTTTGTAGGATGAGTTCATGAAATTATGCCTTTGTTGTTATATCAGTTGTACTTGTTATTTGTCCTCGAACCTAGTTTTCTTTCTATTTTTGGATATATCTGAGTTATTGCTTGTTTGGTGTACGGAGGACCGCATTGTGTAAGGTTCTATGTGACTTTTGATTTGACTTGTCAGTTGGGCTATTTGTATAGGGTGAGACGAGGTTTTTGGACTTGGAATTTGCACTATCGTATTGGGGTAAGAAATGTTTGGAAGAATAATACTATATTTCTTCTCAGAATTTGTCAATGGTCCTTGTTGGACAACAAAACTACACGACTTATTGAATGCATGAGTGGTGGTTATTAGTTTCTACATGCTTCTTCCATCATTGGCAGAGTACGAAGGTTTGGAATAAGATTTTATTTGATAAAAGGTTTGTTACCGGTACCCGATTTGGTAATGGGCAACTATTATGGTCAGAGATATTGCTATGGGAATATGAGTGATGGGATACATTGTGTGGTTATATCTTGTGAATATATTTATGATTTGTTTCACTGGTTGAGATCGATACAGTGTGTTTGTGAGAATCGGATCTTAGAAGGAGTCCTAGATGTTGAAATTTGGTTCTAAGGCTTATCGATTAAGGTTAAAGGAAGAATCTTTACCCAAGATTGTGTCGATGGGATTTTATGGATTGAGATGACGTGGGATAACCCATGAGTATGTGTATGGCAGGTTTATACAATGAATTGATGGCTTTGAAACAACTCTTGCCACGTTCGAGGACAAACATATGTTTAAGTGGGAGAAAATATAACGACCCGATCGGTCATTTTGAGATTTAGTGTTCCATTCGGTGGTTTGAGACATTGAGTAGCTTAATATTATGTATTATGACTTGATTATATGATCGGTTTAGTTTTCGAGTGATTCAGGATTGATTTAGAAGAATGACTCTCGATTTGGAAGCTTTAAGTTGGAAGAGTTAACCAAGGTTTGACTTTTGGGTAAACGGACTCAGAATCAAGTTTTTATGGTCCAGATAGGTTTGAATAATAATTTTGGACTTGTACGTATGTTCAGATTCAGTTTTGAAGATTGCTAGAAGGATTCGACACTATTTATCGAAAGTTGGTAATTTGAAGAACTTAAGAGTTCATACGTTGGACCAAGAATTGACTTTAATGTTATTGGATTCCAATTGGTGTTCCGAGACTTTGGATAGGTCTATATAGTTGAATTGAACTTGTGTGCAAAGTTTGGAAGTAATCTGAAGTGTTTAAGTGTGATTCAGACACTCTCTTGAAAGAATAAACATTTAATAACTTAAGAGAAATTCTATTCGGTTTGAGCCTCGATTCTTTGTTGTTATGTTCCCGCGGGTATTTTAAGGCTTTGGATAAGTTTGATGTTTTGTACTTGTTGGTATGATTGGATGGGGGTCCCGAGGGGCTCGAGCATATTTTGGATCATTGGTTGAGAAACTAATTAAGTTAAAGATTTGAAGTTTGACCATGGTCAATATCAGGTCAAGACAACCTCTTTTTGGTGTTTTTAGTGCGCGAGCAGGTTGGTAGAATATTTTATGATTACAATACATATATGATTTGTGTTCGGGAGGTTCCGAATGAGTTTTGGGTGCTAAAACGAAGATTTTCTTATTGCTGATTTTTTTCCTGGTGTAAATAATTACGAAAATGCCATTCATGTCCCTGAAAGTTTTAGACTTTCTTTAAAACTTCAAAACGTTCATATCTGCCTCATTTTGAGGCCCAATTGGGTGATTCAAAAGGCTATCTTAGGTGTAATATCGCAAGGATTATGTTGGGATTATCAAATATGAGTTTCAGAGTTATCTAGGATCTGATTCGTGCTATAACAACTGTTGTATTGTTTTTATTTGTTACGAAATTTAATCACTTTTTCTCACATGGTTTTAGAGCTCGGATTTGGACGATTTTGGAGGGGATTTTCACAATTTGGATTCGGGTGAGTATTTTTTACTCGGATTTATTTATATTTTACGATTCCATTCTTGAATTTAGCGATTGTTTGGTGAAACAGATTGAAGATATTTGGGATTTTAGTAAAACCTTTTTTAAAATATAAATTGATGATTTGAGGGCTGATTTGGATGAAATTGGTCTGGTTAGAGTCATATCGGAATGGATGTTCGGAATTAGTGAGTTTTGTTGGGTTCTAAGGTGCGGGCCCCCGGTTGACTTTTTTAATTTTAGTTAAAGATCGAAGCTTTATTATTTGCAATCATTTCATATAGCTTTTATCTATGATATTAAGTTTTTTTCGGATAGATTCGAGGCTCTAGAGGTTGTTTCACGTAGGAGATCTTCTTAGTATATTGATTTAGCTTTTTTGAGGTAAGTATCTTGCCTAGCTTTGTTGAGAAAAGTTTCCTAATAAAATGATATTGTTTGCTACATGCGGGGATGATGTATATGCGAGGTGACATGTGTATATGCATGTGCCAGGATTTCCATGCTCGGGAGGGGAAAATTGTATGCTACTTTGTACATTGATGAACTTTGTGATTCTATTGCCTTAGGTTTTACTTGATTCTTGTGATAATATGAGTATAAATTTCAAAGGTAGTGATCGTGCTTTAGCCTATTACCATTTGATTATATTTGATGGACTCTTTATGAAACTGTTGAATGTGCAAATTTGATCGTAACTATACCTAAATCACGAATACATTGCTACAATAGTTATTCTTGAGATATTTGGGTTCCATACTTGAGTTGACGATTACTTTTGAGATTTGTTGAGATACTTGAGCAATGGGGTTCTTGAAGTGTATTGAATTGCTTAATTGTGCAAGAATTGTGTTTCTCGTTCACGTGGTGTATTATGCTTAACCACTCTTATTGAAGTTATCCGTGCTTCCTAACTTGCTTGTTGTTGATGTATATGTATGCTTGGTGAGGAAGAGTGTGAAGCACAAAGGGTGATGCCGTGCCATTGTTATACATTATCATGTGAGGAAGAGTGTAAAGCACGAAGGGTGATGCCGTTCCATTTCATATACATCATTATGCATGAAGGATAATGCCGTGCCATTTTATTTACATTATCATGTGAGGACGAGAGTAAAAGCACGAAGGGTGATGCCGTGCCATTATTTTTATATTATCATGTATTCATGGCACGAAGGGTGTGTAGGTGCAGGCGAGGATGAGAGACATGCATTATATTGGGATATCTTATCCTTGCATATATGTTAATGCCTTTATCCTGAGTTGTTACTAGTGCACCTATGTTTTCTATGATGCTGGTGGTTGTCACATCTTTGCCTTTTCCTTATTTTCTATTGTTCTATCCGTGCCTTCTATTTGTTAATTATTGCTACGTTTATGTCTACCTTCTTAGTTGTTATATTTACATCTATGCCCTTTCTCATTTGTTGTGCTCTCATCTAAACCTTCTACTTTACTAGATAGTGAAATTCATGTTTTCCAACCTTAATTGCTATCATTACCCCTGTGCTTCCCACCCTACCTGTTACCATTGTCCATATGCTTTGCCTCGTTCCTTATTGCTACCTGTGTAGTTTCCACTTTGTTGTTACTATTATTGGCATTTATTTTACCTGGTTAGTACTGTTATACATATTCTTGGTGAGGATGAGATAAATTCACGAAGGGTGTTGGCGTGCCAATTAATTTGACATACATTCATATATTTGGTGAGGAAGAGATAAATGCACGAATACTGTTGCCGTGCCATTTGACTTGACAACTTGAATACATTCCTCATACTATGAAGATTCGTGGATTTATTATGTTGTTTGGTGGTTATCTCTTAAAGAAAAGGATTGGTTTTGATATTGAGAAAACTGACCATGCTTTCCTTTAGTAATCATTTACCTCTTCACATATTTGTTCTTGTACTCTTCTCTGTTATTTCTAGTATGGTTTCGATTGCAAATCTACTACATAGGTTATATTAGTGAGTATCGTTTAACTAAAAGCCTCGTCACTACTTCACCGAGGTTAGTCAAAATTCTTACTGAATACATGAGATCGGTTGTACTCATGCTACACTTCTGCACCTTGTGTGCAGATCTTGGAGCTGCGTAGCTATGGAAGACGGAGCCCTGCACTATAGACGTTCCAGTGTTTCGGATTCAAGCTATCTCTAGTTCATGGTAGTTTAGAACTTAAACTCTATATATGTAAATTTCAAATAGATATTGTACTTATTCTTCATTTCGGTTTGTAAATCTAAATCCTAGAGGCTCATGACTTGTACTACCAGTACTTAGGATAACTGTATTGTATTCGGTTATAGTTTCAATTATATATTTTTTTGATCTCACAGTTTAGTTATAACTTATATTATTTTTCTTACCTAGCGGGTCGGATTAGGTGCCATCACGACTTAGTAGAATTTTGGGTCGTGACACTGCTATTTTTGATTTTGGAAATTTTTTGGCATATGGGCACGTCTGGCGCGAGTTGATTATTATATTGTGATATTGATACGCATGCGGCGGTATAAGGGTGGGTATTGATGCACATGAGGCATGATGAGGTGGGATTTATATGCGTATTTCTAGTAAAGGAATTACCTGATGCCACGCGGTGAGATAAGGGGGCTAAAGCGCATGAAGCTATTTCGGGATATATATTTGTAAATGCAAGGCTTACGCGGAGATATAAGGAAGATTGTGATTGTGATTTGTGAAATGTGAATATGAGGTGTGGTACCTCGGTGTGATTCTTATTGTAAATTCTATGATAGAACGACTTGTTGGTTTTGACGATTATTGTTTTTTATTAAATTATTTCACTTGTATTTTGATTGTATTTGGTTATTTATTGTTATTTTTGTGTTGGAACGATTAGGACTTCTTGTGTGAGTCATGCAGTCTACGTTATTTGCTGTATTGCTTTAATGTGCCAATCTGTGCCTCCACTGTTACTTGATGAATTGATTGTCAAAGATGAATTTACTTACATGGAGTCATCATCTCATACTCTGTTGAGTTATTGGTAACATAATGGTTTTAAATCAAGAAATTGTTAACTTGCTCCACTTTATGCGACTCTTAAGATAAAACTCGTCATCTCACTCGATGCTTCAATATATTTAAGTTGTTATCATACTTAACTTAAATGATTCTAAAATTAAACTCATTACCCTATTTGATGTTTTACTTTTCTTAAATTGTTATCACGCGATACTTTAAATGATTCTATATTTAATTCGTTAACTTATTTGATGTTTTACTTTATTTAAAAATGTTATTTTACTCTACCTTATATGACTTCTATACTTAACTTATTTTCCCATTTGATATTCTACTTTGTGTAAATTATACTTTATTTGACTCCTAAAATAAACTCATTATCTCATTTGACGCTTTACTTTATCTAAAAATTATTATTATGCCTTATTTTATTTAATTAAATCTCCCGAACATTTTATTTGGTAATTGACACGGATACAATGTATGTAGTGGCAGGTGGACTTGCCGTGCGAAGGTGATTGATAATGTCCGCAGAATGTGCCATTAGTGCCAGAATCGTGATTGTGGCCTATGATTTGTGATTTTGAGGTGTGGTGCCTCATAGTGGTTCTTGTTACAAATTATGTGTAACGACCCGACCGATCGTTTTTAGTTCTAGCGCATCGTTTAGCGGTTTGAGGCCTTAAGTAGCTTCACTTCAGGTATTATGACTTGTACGTGTGGCCGAAATTGAATTTCGGGAACTTCGTAGTTGATTTGGAAAGAAAATTCTAAATTCGGAAGCTTTAAGTTGGAAGAATTGACTAAGGTTTGACTTTTGAGTAAACGACCTCGAAATCAGGATTTGAAGGTTCCAATAGGTTCGTATGATGATTTCGAACTCAGGCGTATGTTCGGGTTGAGTATCGGGTCACCCGGGAGCATTTCAGTGCTTATTGTGGAAAGTTGGCATTTTGAAGGTTTTAGAATTTCCTAAGTTTGGTTTGAGGTGGACTTTAGTGTTATAGATATCCGTTTAGGATTCCGAGCCTCGGAATAGGTTTGTGTTATGATATGTGACTTGTACGTAAAGTTTGGAATCATTCCGGATTGTTTAAGTATGAATCGGACGAGTTCGTCGTAGTTTGAATGTTTGAAAGTTTAAGGAAAGGTTTCAGTCATCGATTCATAATTTTGATGTTGTTTGGTGTGATTTGAGGCCTCGAGCAGGTTCGTGTTATGTTTTGGGATGCGTTGGTATGTTTGAATGGAGTCCCGGGGGGCTCGGGCTTGAAACAGAGTGAAATCGGATCGAAATTTGAAATTGAGGAAATGCTAGTTTTGGCCTACTGCTGGTGCGACTGCACCTGCGGAGATTTGGGCGCAGGTGCGGAACCGCTGAAGTGGACTGCTCAATGCAGAAGATGAAGAGGGGTGCACAGGGAAGGTTCGCAGAAGTGATGTTTGGACTGCACCTGCGTTGGAACAGATGCGACTTCTTGGACCGCAGAAGCGAGGGAGCTTATTGCACCCGCGATGGCGCAGGAGCGGGGTAGCTTCCACTGGTGCGAAGGGGCAGGCTCCATTGCTTCTCGGCAGAAGCGGAGTTTTGTTCGCACAAGCGACGCTGCAGGTGCGGCTACTGTCCCGCAGGTACGAAAATATCGCTGGGCAGAAACTATTTTAAGAACGGGATTTGGTTCTCCTTCTTTCATTTTTCACTTAGATTGACCGAATTTGGGGAGCTATTGTGAGGGGATTTTCATCAAGCAACACGAGGTAAGTGATTCCCACCTATTACGAGTTAAATAATTGGATTGTAACATGGAAATATATGGAAATTAGTAGAAATTGCGAGATTTTGGTAGCAAACCTAGAATTTGGTATTTTTGGATTTTGACCACGAAATTGGAGATGGAATTAGGAATAAATTATATAATTTAGTTTGTGGTGTTATGGGTAATGTTAATCTTCAAGAATATTTGGAATCCGGGCACGTGGGCCCGAGGATTTGACTTTATTGACTTTTCGAGCGGAGTTGAGACTTGTTTTAAGTTGATTTATTACGAGTATTAGAGTATATTGTTATTGGTTTGCGCATTGTTTGACTAGTTTCGGATCGTTTGGCTTTTAGTTGAAGAGTTAGAGAGGTGTTGGAGCCGGTTATGGAACTTCAGAGCGAGGTAAGTCTCCTGTCTAACTTTGTGAGGGGGAAACTACCCCCTAGCTGATGTAATTGTTATGTGCTATTAGTTGTGGGTTCTATGTACGTACGAGGTGACGAGAGTCCGTACGTAGCTAAAGCATGTTTATGTCCGGGTATACTTAGGACTTTACCATGTAATATTTGAAATACTTGAACTCATTCTGCTGGCTTAATTGATTGAAATTATAATTGAACTTGATTTAAAAGTATATACATATATATTAAGCCGAGCCTTATTATCTTGAGTTGTTGGCAAGTTATTTGAGAAACGGTAAAGGTTATATTCTCCTTGTGTTCATATACTGTATCGTAAGCTCGTGTTTCGTTATTTGATAATTCCTTTCCTTTCTTGTGGTGCAGGCCGAGCGCCTCGGTAGGATTATATACCACACTCTCATGGGAGTGGGCCATTCGCCTCGGCAGTATAATAGATGCATCTATGGTTTGTGCCGCTCGACCCTCGGTATTGTACACGTTATGATGGGATCGGGCTGATCGCCTCCACAGTATCATACTCTTTCTGAGATTTGGCCGTACGACCTCGGCATAATCGTGCGTTATATCGCTAGCAGTCTGAATATTCACTAGATTTTTCTTCCACTGATTCCTTGCATTTTATATTGAAATTCTTATCCGTTTGTCATTGGCACTTGATAATTCCGAGCTGTCGAGATAGAATACGAGATTGAGAAATTGATATTGTTACAAAAAATTTTGGAAGATTGTGTTAGTTACGTATTTACCTCACTACTAGTGTTGTACTCTTATCTGTTTATGATTTATCATTTTGATTTATTGGACCTCTAGTAAGTGTCGATGTCGACCCCTCGTCACTATTTCTCTGGTGTTAGGCTAGATACTTACTGGGTACGCGTTGATTTACGTACTCATGCTGCACTTCTACACTAAATGTGCAGGATCTGACAGGTTTATTTGATGATCATCTTGGCGCGTAGGCGTAACTATTGATGAGACTTCATGTGAGATGCATTCCAGGCTACGCATCGCAGTCCACAAAGTCTCTATCGTACTCTTTATTTTATCCTGTCTTATTTACATTCTAGACAAATATTATATTATTATTATACTCCTTAGTAAATGCTAATGCACTTGTGACACCGGATTCTGGGGGTACCTACTGGGTGTTCATTATTGTAGTTCGGGAAATTATTATCATTTTCCCTTGTAATTTATACCTTATATGGAAATTGGAAAATAAAATCAGGGGTTTTCTACGAGTACTAGATTTTACACTACTTATTCAATGGGATTCATGATTTCAAAAATAGTAAAATGAGTAACTAAGTTGATTAATCACCGTTGGCTTGCCTGATGCCGGTTTTAGGTGCCATCACGACCTATAGTGGATTTTGGGTCGTGACATTATGTGTTGAAACGAATTGATTACTTGGATTATCATTTGTTTTCCCTAATTGTTTTCATTCATATTTTAGCTATGTTCCAATTGTTTTGCCGTTCTAACACTTTTTTGATTCTTGTTGAAATGTTTTGTTTCCATTATTCCATTTTTAGTCTTATATTAATATTCCTTCTATTGTTATCCTTATGTGGATGTTCTCTCCATTATTAACTTTGGATTTATATGCTTATATAAGTTATTGTCTAGTGGGTGTCTTGACTTACCTCGTCACTACTCCACCGAGGTTAGTCTTGATACTTACCGGGTACTGTTGTGGTGTACTCATATGACGCTTCTACATATCTTTATGCAGATCCAGGTATTTGGGATCGTGTGGGTTTTGAGAGTGGTGCCTATGCGATTGGAGACTTCAAGGTATACCTTCCGTTTTTGTTTGCAGGCCTCAGAGTCACCATCTTATTTCATTATGCTACTATTAAATTGTAATTCAAAATAATATTGTATTTTTGTAATGTCTTGTGTACTCTCCGTAGAGCTTATGACTCTAATTATCGAGTTTTGGGAGTTGTGAAAATTGTATAATGATATCGGCTGTGCTTTGGGCCATTGTTCTCAATTTTATTTAATATTAAATTATTACATCTTATCTAATATTGTTGTGTGATAGGCTTACATAGTTGTAGAGACTAGGTGCCATTATGTTCCTAAAGGTGGGATTTTTGGGGTCTTGACAAGTTGGTAAAAGAGATTTAGGATCATAGGTTCTACGAGTCATAAGCAAGTTTAGTAGAGTTTTGCAGATCGGTATGGATATATCTATATTTATCTTCCAGAGGCTACAGAACTATTAGGAAATTCCATTTCTTTCATTCCTTATCGTGCGACATTGATTCAGCTTGAAGCATATATCTTATATTCCTTTACTTCCATTCATATATGATGTTGTGCATTAGATATCAGCTATGCACCGATGGTTTGTGATGCTGCGGATGGGCTACGGGGAGGCTATAGATGCTCGATCATTGACTCGAGGTGTTGTTCATACTGAGGGCGCGGATGTGTTGGTAGATCTTTCAGTTGTGACGTGTGGGATGCATCAGGTTCTTATATATAGGTGGTGAGTATGAGCTTGGGAGGATTTAATTGATTGCCTGGTGTTTTGTGATCGTGGTAGGTTCACAAAGAATGATTTGAGGCTAGTCGATGGTATTAGAGGTTATGTGTTTTGCATGGAACTTCTATTCAATGAAAGGTATATATTATCATCCAGAGCATTTGAGAAAGTGGCATGACTGTCGTGAGGATGAATACTCGCTTAGTAGAGGAGTTGAGGTATTTTATGACTGGTACTACCAGAGCTTACAAAGGATTTAGTTAGAGTGTGGCACGAGGTCATGGCAGATATAGAGTAAGGGTATTGTGGGACATTGTATGTTATATTATATGGCCTCAAGCTATGTGGGGTAGTCTGCTATCGACTATCAGGTTTCATGTTCATATGTTATATTAGTTTTGGTCTGAGGTATATATGTGGTATTGGAGGGTTACTCTAAATTGTATATGGCTAAAATTTGAGACTTTCATGGGATAGTGCTGAGACTTGCAGTATTTATGTATCATTATTAATTCTACATTTCAGAATCAGAGAGGTTAGAGAAACAACTTCATATTCACAGAAGGTTTCTTCAAAATGGGTATCTCGTTTGCGGCATTATTAGGTGCTTCACATGAAACACAACAATTTATGGGCTTTTGAACAATGTGGTTCATCCTAGGATCTCTTGCAGTGAGCTTTGGTTTAGGATCGTAGTGTACCGGCAAGAAGAAGTGTTAACTTGAAGGCAAGTCAAGGGGAATTTAAATAAATGGGTCAGCTTGGTGGTGTTAGGTTAGCGCAGTAGTAAAGGTAATTAATTCCTTGGTATGGTGATGCTTTACCGGTATTTTGTTGTAATACTCTTGAGTTTGGAGGCCTGTGTGACTTGGTTGAGTTGAGAAATTCAGTGTTGATGGATTGGTTATGTGCAAACGGGTTTTGAAGAGTTCTTGATAGTGTCGACCACGACTTGGGCCGTATGTCTACTACCGGCATAAGAAATATGTTGCGTGTTATGATTTTTATCTTGGATGGGGTCGCGAGTTCTAGATAGTATGGACGATTTTAGATGTTTAGAAGAATGATAACATTATTTGATACCACATGAGAAAGGTGTTAATGTGCTTCGACCTGTAGATGCATGACTGGTATTACGGTAATCGCCTGGTTGATCGACCGCTGATGTTCAAATTTTGCTATGTGGCACAAAAGAATTATGAAAATATTTCTCATTAGAAGATCGTGTATGATGAATGTGTTAGTTATTTGAGTAGTGTAGTTGGGATCGAATATGGAGATTATGGTATTCTAAGGATTTGAAGATAAGAAAGGTTCTCAGAAGCAGATTCTTCCATGGTTGTGAATGGTGAAGGTATGTTAAGAGGTTGATGGCTGAGTGTGTGTATGGATAGGTTATTGTGGGCTTTTTGGAGGTTATCTACCTATTTCGTGAGGGTCAAAATTGACTTGGAGGCCACTGGTAGGTCTAATGAGAATGTGTATTTTATATCGGGCCGGATTTATTTGCTCAGCACAACTATTGTTGAGGGGTTGTCTCTTTGAATTGATCTTATTCGTGTTCTGATATGTTCCCGATGTTACTCTCCTATGCTATGATGGGTTGTGATCTGTTGGTTATTTGCACACCTAATGCGTGTCTGTTGGGGCTTTGTGGCAAAATTCGAGCGAGATGATTCTTGGGGTGTTGAATGGTTGATTGCGCCTTGGTTATGGTCTTTCTATTTGTGGAGTATTTTGCTATCCGTTTCTCCATGGTTATGGTCATGCCCTTTGCATGTTCGTTGTCGATATGCATATGGTTGTTGATTGTGAGCATCAAGGCCTGAGGTACTCCATGTGGATCAGTGTTTGGATTGGGTCACGCATTGCAGTGGAGTTATGTTGGGATAGGATCCTTGTGCTTATTTCGTGTGTTTTGTTTCTACTATGTGTGATGGTTTCATAGGATTGCACTTCATGGTGGTATCTTTTGAGCTTGCAGGGCGGTTCTCTCATATAATTCCTTTCCATTATTGGGTACAACCGAGTTGTTGCTTGTTTGGTGCACAGATTGCATGATATTTGGCTCTAAGTAGGATTGGTGTGGTATGTTGGTAGAGTAGTTTGTACCGGATGAGGTGAGGCTGTTAGATCTAAAATGAGTTCCATCAGATTTGATTAAGGTATGTTTGGAAGAATAGTGTCACTAGTCATCGTAGTGTTTTTTGCTATGGTTCTTACCGGGCAAGAGAGCTCCATGACTTGTTGATATGATGAGTGGTTATGAGAATATGCATCTTTCTTTATTCATTTGTAGTGTACGGAGGTTCAAAACAAGATTTTGGTTGATATGAGGTTTGTTACCGGTACCAGGTTTGTTATCAAGCAACTATTGTGGTCAGAAGTTATTTTTATTAGTATTTGAGCTATGTGGTATATCATGTGATTATGTATTGGAAAATTGTTATCGATTAATACAACTTTTTCAGACTTGTACATCGAGTAGATGCGAGAATAAGGTCTTATAGTAAATTTCATATGTTGGAATTTGGGTCTATGATTGATATATTAAGGTTGAAGAAAGATCTTCGGTTAGGTTGTGTTATAACACTTATATAGATTGGGGTGATGTGATATCACCCATGGGTAGGGTCATTGTGAGTTTATACAGTGATTTGATGGCTTTGGAATGACTCTTGGCACGTTCGAGGACGAACGTATATTTAAGTGGGGGAGAATGTAACGACCCGACCGGTCATTTTGAGATTTAGCATTCTGTTCGGTGGTTTGAGGTAGTGAATGACTTCATATTGGGTATTATGACTTGCGTGCATGGTCGGTTTTAGTTTTCGAGCGATTCAGGATTGATTTGAAAGAATGATTCTCATTTTAGAAGCCTAAGTTGGGAATGTTAACTGAGTTTTACTTTTGGGAAAATGATCCCAGAATGGTGTTTTAATGGCTCTGATAGGTTCGTATTGAGATCTTGGACTTTGGCGTATGCCCGGAATTGAATTCGGAGGTTCCTAGGTTGATTTGACTTATTTTCCCGAATGTTGGCAATTTAAAGGTTTGGAATTTTTCTAAGTTTGACCATGGGTTGACTTTATGGCTATCAGGTTCGGATTTTGGTTTCAGGACTTGGAATAGGTCCGTTTTCTCATTTGTGACTTGTTTAAATAATTTGGTGTCATTCCGAATTGGTTTGATAGGAATAAGACGCGTGGATGTGTTTTTAGAAGTTCTTGAAGTTCATTGTGATTTCCATGTGATTTGGTATCTGAATCGTGGATCCGGATGTTAGTATGGTGTTTTGATCGCGTGAGAAAGTTTATATGATGTTCTTATACTTATGTGGATGTTTGGTGTGGAGTCCCGAGGGCTCGAGTGAGTTTTAGACGTGTTTCAGAGAGTTTGAGAGAGTTCAGATTTTTGCTGGTGTTCAGTTCTCGCATTTGCGAGAGATTTCTCTCATTTGCGAATAGGGATGGGATCAGGGGAGTTCGCATTTGCGAACACTTAGATCACATTTGCGATGACACCTGGGCAAGAGGACCTTCCGCATTAGCGACAATGTTGTCGCTTTTGCGAGCATGCATGTGTTCGCATTTGCCAGTTTTTGGTCGCTTTTGCGACATCTTGAGAGTTTGTCAAGGGCCGCTTTTGCGAAGGCTTCTCCACTTTTTCCAACCCCTGATCGCAAATGCGGCATTTGCACCTGGTTATATGATTTGTATTTCGGGACTTAGTCTCATTTTATCACTTTTTGAGCCCTAGACTCGGTGGGAGGCGATTTTATCGAGAGATTTTCATACCAAACTATTGGGTAAGTGATTTTGATCAATTTTAAATTATATTACATGATTATTTATTAGATTTAACATCATATTCATGAATTTCTAAGAGAAATTTTGGAGATTTTTGTCTATGTTTTGAAGAATGGAAGTTTGAGATTTGATAGTCGAATTGGACTCGGATTTGAAAATAAAACACATATATGAACTTGTAGGGTTATTGGTGGTCAATATCTACCCTTGGACTCGATATTTGATCGGGTGGGCCCGAGGTTGACTGTTGTTGACTTTTGGAGAATTGTGTAAAGATCTTAACTTTATTTATTGAAAGTGGTTTCTCTTACATTGTTTGATGATACTGAGTCATTTTGATTAGATTTGAGCTGTGCGGTGGTGAATTTTAAAAGAAAAGCTATTTTTGAGTGTTGATTTGGCCTAATTGAGATAAGTATCTTGCCTAACTTTGTGTGGGGAAAACTACCCCTTAGAATTGGGTTTGATTGTACTATTTGAATTATGTGAAAGACGTGTACATGAGGTGACGAGTGTGTACACGGGATCATATGTAGTATTTGACCGGTTTAAACTCTTAGGTTACTTATAAGCATTTAATTGAAATTGTTATTATTTGTTCTATCTCTCATTGTCAAGTTTATTCTTATAATTGAAGTTGTTATTACATGTTCTATTTTCCAGTGTCGAGGTTACTCTCATATATATTTAGTAGTAGTGGTTATTACATGCTATTGTTTTCATTGTTGAGTTATTCTCATGCATTTAGTAGTAGTTGCTATTTCATGCTACTTCTCTTATTGTTGAGCTTATGTTATGCATTTGAATTGGAGTTTCCCTTTCATGAAAAAATCTTTCATTGTTGAGTTTATTGAAGTTGTAGTTAGCGAGAGCTATTAACACGTTTTGTGGTTGAAGTTGTTGATTAATTGAAATACCTTTCCTTGTTGAGTTACTTTCCGTTCATTGTGTTGTTATTGAGATTCTTGTGCACATTGTGGTTGAACCGTGTGCTATGTATTGTGGTGACATTGGTATTGTTAATTTTGAAAATGTTGTGGCATATGGGCATGTGTGGTGCGAGTTGATTATTGTGTTGTGATATTGATGCGTATGCAGTGGGATAAGGTAGGATTTATGCGTGTGTTTCTTGTAAGGGAATTACCTAAAGCCACGCGGTGAGATAAGGGGTTTAAAGCGCGTGAAGCAGTTTCGGGAAAAATATTTTTAAAAATATATGAAAGGCTCATGCGGAGATATAAGGAAGATTGTGATTTTGATGTGTGAAATGTGAATATGAGGTGTGGTACCTGCATATCATGGAGTTGAGCAGTTGTGGATGGCAGAAGTTGGTATTGAAAATGTACCTGCTTTTCGGATATAGCTACTACTTGTCCTTGGTAGTTTTAGATTCTTGCTCTAACGCCTCTCTAACTCCTCAAACCGTTGCCAAACGAACCGAAACTAGTCAAATAACGTGCAAACCAATCAACATATACTCCAATACTATTAATTTAATAATTTATAACAATTTTCAACTCTGCTCGAAAAGTCAACAAGGTCAACCCCCGGCCGGGCCCACGCAATCGGATTCCAAAATACTCAAAGATAATTACTATCCATAATACCACGAAATCAAATATATAACGTATTCCTAATTCTATGTCCAATTTCGTGGTCACCAAAAATACCATTTCTACATTTTCCTTCCAAAATCCCGCAATTTCTACCAAATGTTCATGTTAAAATCCATATATGTTCATGAAATATAATCAAAAGTGGTTTAGAAACACTTAACCCCAAGAGGTGGATGAAATAGCCCTCCACATTTACCCCAAAATGGGCTCCAAGATAGAAAAATGAGATGTAATGAGCAATTGCCGATTTTGCAAACTTATATTCTGCCGAAACGCCCCTTCTTCGCGAACGCGGCAAGTGTCTCGCGTTCGCGAAGCACACTCAGCTCATGCTCCCCAAATCTTCTACGCAAACACGATAACAGGCTTGCGAACGTGAGTCTTTACCAAGCTTCCCAATTGCGTACATGGGCACACCTATGTGAATGCAAAGGCCAAGCCCCTCTGGCCCCGCTTCTTCAACGCGAACGCGAAGCTGGCATCGCGAACGCGTAACTTTGTTGTCCAAACCTTCGTGAATGTGATACCACAATCACGAACGCGAAGAACAAACTCCTAACAACTACAATTCCTTCTTCACGAACGCACATCCCTTCGTGTTCGCAAAGAACAAAACCAGACACCAGCAACTACAGCGGTAAAACATGGAGAAATGATCTGAAACCATCCCGAAACGCAACCGAGGCCCCTGGGACCCCGTCGAATCATACCAACAAGTCCAAATACCTCATCAAAACTTATCCAAAGGCTCGAAATGCCACAAACAACATCTAAACCACAAATCGACGATCAAAACCTCCTCTTAACTATCAAATCATTCAAACTTCACCAAAGTCGTCTGAATCATACTTAAATATTCCAGAATGACGCCAAATTTTACATACAAGTCACAAATCACAAAACGAACCTATTCCAAGGCTCGGAATCCCAAACAGACATTGATAACATCAATGTCCACTTCAAATCAAACTTAGGAAATTCTAAAACCTTAAGAATGCCAACTTTTCACATTAAGCACCAAAACGCTCCCAAACCATCCGAAACTCGACCTGAACATACACCCAAGTCCAAAATCATAATACGAACCTATTGGAACCTTCCAATCCTGACTCCAACCTACTCAAAAGTCAAACTTTGGTCAACTCTTCCAACTTAAAGCTTACGAATTGAAAATTATTCTTCCAAATCAACTTTGAACTCCTCAAAAATCGAAACCAACCACACGTGAAAGTCATAATACATAAGGTAAAGCTACTCAAGGCCTTAAACCACCGAACGATGTGCTGGAACTCAAAATGATCGGTTGATGGGCTGGAACTCAAAATGACCGGTTTGGTCATTATATTCTCCTTCACTTAAACATACGTTCGTCCTCGAACGTGCCAAGAACCGTTCCAGAGTTTCCCAAAATCACTATTTAACACCTTGTGCACCTATCCATGCCAGCACAATCCATTTGAGCACATTAGCTTAAGCCAGACTGAAGATCCTTCCTACTGCCTTAGCCCACAAGACTTAGAATCGAATTCCAACATCCGGAATTCGCCATCAGGTCTTATTCTAACATACGAACACCGTATCAATCTAAACACACTGAACCAAACATGATCATGCACCCACCCTATAATCACAAAATGCACCGCATAATTCATATGCCCGTAATAACATCCTCCAACCACAATAACTGCAAATTTATGAACCCGATGCCCGTAGTGTACCTCATAACACATATAAGCCATGTTCCGACCCTCGCAGCACTGCATCGATGAAAGATAAGTGTAGAAACGCATAGCCTCCTGCCAAATCAACAACTCAAGGAGTCCCTCCATTTGACAAGAACCAATTCCTCTTTCTCCACTTGAACTGATTAGTGACATTTTCCCTCTAACATACATTATATAAATCCGACTGCACTGATTTAAGGTCCAACAACCTCGTCTCACGCAGTACAAGATACTCGGGCAATAATCCACCTCAAACATCATTTAAAACCTCATACGACGCTATCAATTTGCCAACAAGCTACAACTCGAATATGACTAGTAAGGAAAAATGAACTCTGGTAAAGAACAATTAATGAGGAAATACCCATCGAGCCAGAATCTTACTGTTGTGCCGTGCAACCCAATCTACACATCATACCTGTGCCGGCGTGCCACCTGATCCACAAATAATAATCAATGAGGAAATACCCACCGAGACAGAATTATCATACCCACGAAATGCCCCAAATATCAACCACAAGCATGCCAAATGCATAAATACAACCCTAGGGAGACAAATAGTGCCATGCTCTACAACATGCCAAGCACGACTAAGGTGCAATAAATGAATTACATATTGAGAGCCATCTCGCTCATATACCATCACGAGCTACATCGGATCACAACACACGTGTTAATAATCAAGCCGTCTCACAACCCACATGGCATAGAAGAGTAGCACCCGAAATGGACGAAGGCAGGAATATAATCCACCACGCCCGAAGACTAATCCATAAGCAATGCTATGCCAAATAAGCATATCTGATTTGGTATAAAATATACATTTACATTAGGCATGTCAACGGACCTCAAACCGATTCCAATCATCCCAAAGACTCATCCATAAGCAATGATATGCCGAATAAGCATATCTGATTTGGTATAAAATATACATTTACATTAGGCATGTCAACGGACCTCAAACCGATTCCAATCATCCCAAAGACTCATCCATAAGCAATGATATGCCGAATAAGCATATCTGATTTGGTATAAAATATACATTTACATTAGGCATGTCAACGGACCTCAAACCGATTCCAATCATCCCAAAGACTCATCCATAAGCAATGATATGCCGAATAAGCATATCTGATTTGGTATAAAATATACATTTACATTAGGCATGTCAACGGACCTCAAACCGATTCCAATCATCCCAAAGACTCATCCATAAGCAATGATATGCCGAATAAGCATATCTGATTTGGTATAAAATATACATTCACATTAGGCCTGCCAACAGACCTTAAGTCGATTCCAATCATCCTAAAATGGGCCAATAACCTTCCCAAGATCACACAATGACCCTATTCATAACACATACAATCTACCTCTCACTATTGCGTCGTGCAGCCCAATCTATAAATCATATATGTGGCGGCGTGCCACCCGATCCACACATAATAATCAATGAGGAAATACCCATCGAGCTAGAATTTTCATACCCACAAAATGTCGGAATGTCGACCACAAGCATGCCAAGTGAATAAACACAACCCTAGGGAGACAGATAGTGCCATGTGCTCCACAATTCCAAGCACAACTAAGGTTCAATAAACGACATACATCTTGAGAGACATCTCTCTCAACATCTCTTTGTTGCACCGTACAACCCAATTTATACATCATACCTGTGGTTGCGTGACACCCGATCCATACATAAATATCAACGAGGAAACACCCGTCGAGCCAGAATTCTCATACCCATAAAATGCCTGAATATCGACCACAAATACGCCAAATGCATAAACACAACCCTAGGGAGACAGATAGTGCCATGCGTTACAAAATGCGAAGCACGATTAAGGTGCAATAAACGACCTTCATCATGAGAACCATCTCGCTCATATACCATCACGAGTTACACCGGATCACAACACACGTGTCAATAATCTAGTCGTTTCACAACCCTTACGGCGTAAAAGAGTAGCACCTGAAATGGACGAAGTCAGGAATATCATTCACCATGCTTGAAGACTCATCCATAAGCAATGCTATGCCGGATAAGCATATTTGATTTGGTATAAAATCTACATTCATATTAGGCCTGCCAACGGACCTCAAGACGATTCCAATCATCCTAAAATGGGGCAGTAACATTCTAAAGATCCACAATGACCGTATTCATGATACATACAATCTGCCATCCAATCTGGAACAAACTCCCACAGTCTGCAACCAATACAATAGAGTGCCTCTCAGACATAAACTCTCCCATCAGCAACAGTACCGGAATCTCCATATTTGATTTCAATCTCTGCCCCTTAAATGAGTGACACATCACACTTATACGATCATCCAGTGGGAGATACTCCCACAACCTTCCGCATGAGGTAGCAAAGTCTGCACATCCATGGCCACCAACAATATATTTCTGTAATGCTAATCAAGAATCCATAATTAACATACAATGCCTCTTCCACAAGACACCCTTCTTAGGCGACACTAAAATAGCAGCAGCATACTCTAGACATCTGAAATTTCTCCCCGACCCTTCCGAGCTTGTGACGTTCCTGTCAAACTGGACCGCATCCTTGATCCTCAAATTCCAATTTCTGCACCGCTCACTGCACATATTATGCTATTACACGAGAGTGCAAGAATCTCGTCATAAATACTTAAACACCAGTGGGATAGCCACTCCATCGGCCAGAACATTTTAACTTAACTCATTTCAGAAGGAGAATTGCAACACACGACCAACTCCCCATAACCGGAAAAGACACAGAACTCAAGTCATGGCCGAGACAGTCATAACCCTTCGGGACCCATTTGCACATAACCAAGCATTAGGATTGAATCCTACTAACAACCAAATTATGGAGTTTGTCAAGCCCACACGTGTAGCCATGGACACCTGTATAACCTTACCACACAGAAGGAATCGATTATTTACTTAACCATGCTGATCGAGACCACTAGTAAATTGACTGAACTTCTCTCGATTTACTCTTGACTTGCCTTCAAAGTAATACCTCTATTCAAATACATAACAGACCCCAATCAACACTCATCCTAAGTGATCCAAATCACGAGACCACGTCGTCTCAATACCCATAAGCCACTTCATACCCTCTTCATGCTATCAATAGTACCTCCAACTGATACACCCGTTCTGATTAGCTCTTCTGTGAATCCGAAGTTGTTTCTCCCATTTTTCAAACACTGCAACACAGACCCGATGATAACATAGAAATACTCTAAGTACTCTTCGCACTCTGCTGCAAAACCCAATCCTCAGCCACATAATGAACCAGAAAATCCTTATGCACCACACCTTAAATCTCGAATCTATTAAAACCATTAATGAGAGCCGCCTACTCTAATTCGGTCCCGATTATTTAACCATACAACTAGTGCTCCGTTAGCACATGAGCACTCCAATGAAGCAGCCGGATGAGTCCTTTCCCTTGTACATCACATCTACCAGAAGTATAAAAGCTGAATCATTTCATAACCCTCACATATCAATAAGGTTACACATAGCACACATCCATCAAATCCCTTGCTTGAATTACCCCTAATGTTTCCTTTCCTTAGTCATAACTAATCCTACCAACATACCGATAACCCAAAAATACAAAAGCACATAACCACGTGACCCAATCATAGATGGTAGTCTCCCCCACTTAGCTTTAATCCACAATTACATAAATCCAGAACCCACAATGTCTCTTCCTTCTCAGTTACCACGATCTCACACCGTTACTCAGCCAAATTTCTCATAAGTTCTTGTTGCACTGATCATAACACATCATGAATTATCATCCACAATCGCAGACTCGACCTCTGGACATTCATACCACCTTCTTCAAGCAATCCAAGCTCACATCACAGTACATGCATCCTGTTGGGTAGAAGGTAGAACTCATCATAGGAACTTGATCAAAAATCACGCAACCGCTAACCTGCTCACAGGAGATAGCCCACCTATGTAATTCCATATCGTCATCTTCCAACGAGATTGCCCTGGTTACAACCACCACAAAATCAATAAATCCTCCCGAGCCCATACTCGTTCACCAACTGTAAGAGTCCATTCATTTCCCATTAGCATCAACTGAAGGTCCAACAATACATTCCAAATCTCGAAGTCATGTTGCATCCCAAAATAGTAATCAAGCTTTCACATCCCTCTATATTCCAAGAAAACTCTTCTCGTCATATTCAAACTTCCTAAGAAAATTACTCGATCTCTGCTGCTCGTACTTGACCTACTAATAATTTAACAATCGTGAGACATAACCCTCCATGCCCTTCCTCATCCTTCGCTACTAAAATACTGCCTGAACCATAATCCATCTCTATAGCATCTTAACTGGTAAATTGCCATAAACTCTAAGCCTCCATAAAGATCATATTTCGCAAGCCATCATCACTAAAAACACAGATTCGACCCTGAAGCCGCCACACATCGCCATCTCTGATAACCGTTTCTTAGTTACCATTTCACAACACCCCGCCCCGAAGGCAAATTAAAGAAGACCTTTACACCAACGAGCCTTAATGCGTTCAAACAAGGACGACGAAACCATATCACAAATAAGAATTCCACCAAGTTCGAAAATATCCAATCTCGCTACTCTGCAACTAAAGCCTGAGCATCCATAGTCCAATTGCCTCTCCTCCGGTGTCACAAGTGCATGAACATCTACTAGAATAATATAACACTACTACAACATATGTCTGGAGTATAGAATAGATAGGATTAAATAAATGAACATGATGGAGACTCCATGTGTTGCGGATCATAGCATGGAATTCAGCTCACCATAAAGTCCCCTCAACCGTTGTGCCAATGTGCCAAGATGACCACCAAATTTACATGTCATAGTACATGCATATTCAGTGTCAACGTGTAGCGTGAGTACGTAAATCAACGCATAACCAGTAAATATCTAGCCTTACCCCGAAGAAGTATTGACGAGGAGTCAACATTAACCCTTACTAGTGGTCCAATAAATCAAATATAATAAGGTAGACAATTATAAAACATCGTAAGTAAACAATGAGAAAAGATATAGGTAGATAATACGGTCTCCAACTGAAGAGTGAACACAAAGTCCTCAAATACCAGATACTTCCTCAAATGGGATATGTAATGGTCAACACTAAATTAACGGTCACATCTCAAGTCAGAAAAACTCATGAATACCCAGACTCCTTATCATGTATTTCGCACAATTCTGCCGAGGCGAGCGGCCCGATCCCATAATAAAGGCATGAATTCCTGCCGTGGCATACGACATGATCCCATAATAGTCGTGTACATACACTGTCGAGGTCATATAACCCAATCCATAGATGCATCTCAAATATATTGTTGAGGCAAATGACCCGATCTCATATTGATACTGCTGAGGTGATCAGCCCGATCCCATAGGAATAATGAAGACTTGATGGGTCACTGACCCCACTCATGAATATATGTGTAGTTGTGAAATTCAAGAAACTTCCGGACAAATACGTGCAACACAAAAGGAAGTTAAATCTTTACTGCTAATCAAGTAGCACACTATATATTACAAATCATAAGTTTGATACTTTACGCAAATCTATTCTCAGGAAAAAATGTATATTAAAGCAATTAAACAAGCATGAATAACTCAATTATTACAATTAAAGCATGGTGTGAGTCTAAGTCTACCCGAACCTAATCATGAATTTTAGCATATGCATGGACACTCGTCACCTCATACGTGTGTAGCCCTCACAACATTAACACATGGCAAATATAATGCCTACGAGGTAAATTTCCTTCACAAGGTTAGATAGGAGACTTACCTCGCTCCGAAACCCAATAACCGGCTTCAATGCCTCTCTAACTTCTCAAACCGATGACAAACGATCTGAAACTAGTCAAACAACGTAAAAACCAACAAAAATATACTCCAATACTCATAATATTATAATTTATAATAATTTCCATCTCCGATCGAAAAGTCAATAAGGTCAACCCTCGGGCCCACGCAACCGGATTCAAAAAATTATCGAAGATAATTACTACCCATAACATCATGAACCCAAATATATATAATTTATTCCTAATTCTATGTCCAATTTGTTGGTCAAAATTTGAAAAAAATATTTCTAGGTTTTTCTTCCAAAATACCACGATATCTACCAAATTTTCATGTTACAATCCATATATGTTCAAGAAATATACTCAAAAGTGGTTTAGAAACACTTACCCCCAAGAGGTGGTTGAAATAGCCCTCCAAAATCTCCCCAAAATGGGCTCCAAGAGAGAAAAATGAGATGAAATGAGCAATTCCCGATTTGGCAAACTTATACTCTTCCTAGACGCCCCCTTCTTCGCTAACGCGGAAAGTGCCTTGCATTCGCGAAGCACACTCAGATCCTTCTCCCCAAATCATCTATGTGAGCATGATAACACGCTCACAAACATGTAGCTTTAGCAAGCTGCTCCATCGCGAACATGTAACTTTCCTGTCCAAACCTTCACAAACACGATGCCACAATCGCGATTGCAAATCACTAACTCCCAGCAGCCACAATTCCGTCTTCGCAAATGCGTGCATCCCTTCGCGCATTTGCGAAGAACAACACCAGACACCAGCAGCAAAATATGGAAAAATGATTCGAAACCATCTTGAAATACACCCGATGCCCCCGGAACCCTGTCCAATCACACAAAAAAGTCCTAGTACCTCATCCAAACTTATCTAAAGGCTCAAAACGCCATGAATAACATCAAAACCACGAATCGTCGATCAAAACTTTCTCTTAACTTTCCAATCATTTCAACTTTGCCGAACACGTCCGAATCATACTTAAACATTTTAGAATGATGCCAAATTTTACATACAAGTCACAAATTAAAAATAGAACCAATTCTAAGGCTTGGAATCCCAAACGAATATCGATAACACCAAAGCCCACTTCAAATCAAACTGAGGAAATTCTAAAACCTTCAAAATGCCAACTTCCCACATTAAGCACTGAATTGCTCGCGGACCATCCGATACTCGACCCGAACATACGCTCAAGTCCAAAAACATCATAAAAACCTATTGAAACCTTCAAATCCAGATTCCAATGTCGTTTATTCAAAAGTCAAACCTTGGTTAGCTCTTCCAACCTAAAACTTCCGAATTGAGAATTATTCTTCCAAATCCACTCCGAACTCCTCGAAAATCAAAGCCAACCATACGTGAAAATCATAATACATAATATGAAGCTACTCAAGGCCTCAAACCACCGAATGATGACTAGAAATCAAAATGACCGATCAAGTCGTTACATATATGATAAGTATTATGTGACTACGGGATGTGCTTATATGGTTGGGATATGACGNGTAATCAAGCTTTCACATCCCTCTATATTCCAAGAAAACTCTTCTCGTCATATTCAAACTTCCTAAGAAAATTACTCGATCTCTGCTGCTCGTACTTGACCTACTAATAATTTAACAATCGTGAGACATAACCCTCCATGCCCTTCCTCATCCTTCGCTACTAAAATACTGCCTGAACCATAATCCATCTCTATAGCATCTTAACTGGTAAATTGCCATAAACTCTAAGCCTCCATAAAGATCATATTTCGCAAGCCATCATCACTAAAAACACAGATTCGACCCTGAAGCCGCCACACATCGCCATCTCTGATAACCGTTTCTTAGTTACCATTTCACAACACCCCGCCCCGAAGGCAAATTAAAGAAGACCTTTACACCAACGAGCCTTAATGCGTTCAAACAAGGACGACGAAACCATATCACAAATAAGAATTCCACCAAGTTCGAAAATATCCAATCTCGCTACTCTGCAACTAAAGCCTGAGCATCCATAGTCCAATTGCCTCTCCTCCGGTGTCACAAGTGCATGAACATCTACTAGAATAATATAACACTACTACAACATATGTCTGGAGTATAGAATAGATAGGATTAAATAAATGAACATGATGGAGACTCCATGTGTTGCGGATCATAGCATGGAATTCAGCTCACCATAAAGTCCCCTCAACCGTTGTGCCAATGTGCCAAGATGACCACCAAATTTACATGTCATAGTACATGCATATTCAGTGTCAACGTGTAGCGTGAGTACGTAAATCAACGCATAACCAGTAAATATCTAGCCTTACCCCGAAGAAGTATTGACGAGGAGTCAACATTAACCCTTACTAGTGGTCCAATAAATCAAATATAATAAGGTAGACAATTATAAAACATCGTAAGTAAACAATGAGAAAAGATATAGGTAGATAATACGGTCTCCAACTGAAGAGTGAACACAAAGTCCTCAAATACCAGATACTTCCTCANCGTGTAGCGTGAGTACGTAAATCAACGCATAACCAGTAAATATCTAGCCTTACCCCGAAGAAGTATTGACGAGGAGTCAACATTAACCCTTACTAGTGGTCCAATAAATCAAATATAATAAGGTAGACAATTATAAAACATCGTAAGT
>AWOL01S0101227.1:9940-40494 GCA_000715115.1 Nicotiana otophora
GGGGGGGGAGGGAGAGGAAATTATGCTCTTTTGCTCCAGAAATATTTGTTCAGGCAGTCCGCTTCAAATAGTATTTTTTGACTCGTTAACTGTTGGACCATGCTCAAATTTGAATTGGGAGTTATCGACATTTTGTTCTTAGATTTAAACAGTGTATATTGGATTTGGAATCCTGTAGATTTGATTTTGGATGAATGAACAATAGCTCTTTTTTGGGATAATTTCTCTCATTTCTTAAATTGTTTTGGTGTAATCTCGTTGCTCTTGGTTTGGCACTTGATTTGTGGCTAATTTAGAGAACTTTTATGAATCTTGTTGATTGAATTAATGGAGCTTTAAGGGCCTTTGGTCTTGAGGTTTTTACTCTTCACATTGAAGAGATTTTTCATGTAAATCTTGGTATCTTGTTTGTTTGATTTATTTTTGCCCTGTCATATTTATTTATTGGTTGATATACTTGCTTCCCGAATATGTTTGTACTTGAGTTTGTTTGTCTTCTCCTTATTCAGATAAATTGAAAAAGTTAGACTTGAATATTATTCTGTTTCTACCTTATCGTGCACATTGTTTGTGCTTGTTTTTTTCCAATACAATGGTATCAGAGCTTGCGTTTATATTGATTAGTGATTGTCTATTTGAATAATGAAGTCAAATATGAGTAAGATAGTGTGTTTAAATGGCAGTACTTATCACATTTAGAAAGGAAAAATGAAGATCTATTTGTCAAGAAAATGCATTTATTTGTGTTTGCTTCTTATAAACCCGAGTCCTTGTATGATAAGGATTATAAATCTGAGCACTTACAGGTTTGTGGCTATTTGGACAATAGATTGAAGTTACTGTGCATAATCATATTGTAAATAAGAGACATGCTAGAAGATTGTGGGAACAACCCGAGACATTTATGCTTCAAAGACTGGCAATAACAAATTGTTCCTGCTGAAATAACTGATGAATATTAGGTACAAAAGCGAAGTCCTATTTGTGATCATATAAATGATTTTCGGGTGTCCTTGACCAGTTGTCTGGAATGAGTGTAAGGTTTGATAAAGAAATACAAGGACTCTAGCTTTTGAATACTTTTCTTGACTCTTGTGAAACTCTTTGGGTTTCTTTGATAAGTTTTGCTTCCAGTGATTAAGAGTGGTATCTTAAGTGAAGAGATGAGAAAAAGATATCAAGCCTCATCTTCTTCAGCTTCACACTCCGATGTTTTGGTTACTGAAGAAAGGGGGAGAAGCGACTTTCGAAGTCATAATGACAGGGGTAAAAGTAGAAGCAAGTGAAGGTCCAGGTATAAGAATGTTACATGTGATCATTATAACAAGAAAAGGCATATCAAGAAACATTATTACAGTTTCAAGAGAGAAATGAGACAATAAAAGAAAGATGAAGACAATAAAAATCATGTTGTTAATGTTGTTGATGATTATCTTCTTTTTGCCCTTGACGAAAATATCATTAATATTATTCATATTGATACTAGCTGGTTTGTGGATTTAGGTGCCACTTCCCATGTCACACCAAAGAAGGAATACTTTTCTTCTTATATTCTAAGTAGCTTTAGAAAGTTAAAAATGGACAAAGATGGTGAGGTTGAGGTGTTTTGCATTGGCACAATTTGATTGAAAACTAACAATGGCTCCAGGTTAGTTCTCAACAATGTCAAGCATGCTCTAGATGTCCGCATTAATCTACTCTTTGCAGGAAAGCTTGATGATGAGGGTTATTGTAACATCCTTGGTAGTGGCCAATGGAATATTACTAAAGGTTCGATGATTATGGCTTAAGGTATCAAGTTATTTAACTTGTATAAAATATAGGGCTCCATTTTTATTGACTGGGTTAATTTGGTGGAAAATGATACTTTATCAGAGTTATGGAATAGAAGGCTGAGTCATATGAGTGAAAAGGGGAACCTGTTCCAGAGCTTCATTTTGGATTTTTAAAACCCGACCCTACTTCGTTAAAATAGATGGAAGGGGCCATTTTTAGCAAATCCTGATGCTTTAGAGTGTGAGAGAGAGTCCTAGAGGGAGAAAGTGATCCTCATCAAGTTACTCTTCAATTCTTACATAAACCTTTGAATATTATCAAGAGAAGCACCCTAGGTCTTCATCCTAAAGATAAGATTCTATCACCCAAACTCTTAATTTTAAAATGTAACTAGAATGGGCCATTAGTAAGGTAATTCATGAGGATGGGAGTGCATACCCTGCATGTATGTGTTCCTAAGGCATGTGGGAAGGTTGTGAGTTAAAGATAGAAAATAATGGGGTGTGGGTTGGTGGATTCTTTCATAAAAAGGGCCATGAAACCTTAATACACACATAATGTTTGATAGAATGCTCAAGTGAGCTAGAATTATGATCGTTTTCCTAATTTTGGGTTCAATTTTGCTATATTACTAAAATAGATTGAAGTTGCTAGTATTCCAGAACGTCTTAGAGTTTTAAGATGCTCAATTGAGGTATGTTGGCTAAACCCCCCTCTTCTTAGAATTGAATCCCACGATATTTATGCAATCGACGTAAGTCCCAAATTGAACGTCCTAGAAATTGCTATCCCGAATGTGCTTGCTTTGCAATTATATGTGTAATATGTATTTCCATGCTTTCATCATGTTATCTCATCATCTGAGGAAATGTTCAAGACTTAGAATATGTGCTAATATGCCTAGACTTCAAGTCAAATTTGATTAAAGATTGTTATGCCAAATTATGTGAAAAGCCTCTATGTGCCTTGAATTCTAAATTGCTCACATGTGAAATCAAGAGTCTTGAATGAAAACAATGTTGTTACTGATGATAATAATAATATTGGATTGTGGAAAAGAACTTGAATTGTGAAATAAGGCCAAGTTCCAAGAACGACTTTATAATTAAAGCCACTTGTGCCAATGTGCTGAAAAGATGGGAAAGAAATATGAAGTAAGATGATTGATTGAAATGGTTGATATCTTGAATGAGATGGCTTAGCCGATCGGGCCGAGATCGGACTTCGTGTAATAACACGGTGGTATTGTGAGTGAAATTGTGAACATGGTNCATTTTTATTGACTGGGTTAATTTGGTGGAAAATGATACTTTATCAGAGTTATGGAATAGAAGGCTGAGTCATATGAGTGAAAAGGGGAACCTGTTCCAGAGCTTCATTTTGGATTTTTAAAACCCGACCCTACTTCGTTAAAATAGATGGAAGGGGCCATTTTTAGCAAATCCTGATGCTTTAGAGTGTGAGAGAGAGTCCTAGAGGGAGAAAGTGATCCTCATCAAGTTACTCTTCAATTCTTACATAAACCTTTGAATATTATCAAGAGAAGCACCCTAGGTCTTCATCCTAAAGATAAGATTCTATCACCCAAACTCTTAATTTTAAAATGTAACTAGAATGGGCCATTAGTAAGGTAATTCATGAGGATGGGAGTGCATACCCTGCATGTATGTGTTCCTAAGGCATGTGGGAAGGTTGTGAGTTAAAGATAGAAAATAATGGGGTGTGGGTTGGTGGATTCTTTCATAAAAAGGGCCATGAAACCTTAATACACACATAATGTTTGATAGAATGCTCAAGTGAGCTAGAATTATGATCGTTTTCCTAATTTTGGGTTCAATTTTGCTATATTACTAAAATAGATTGAAGTTGCTAATATTCCAGAACGTCTTAGAGTTTTAAGATGCTCAATTGAGGTATGTTGGCTAAACCCCCCTCTTCTTAGAATTGAATCCCACGATATTTATGCAATCGACGTAAGTCCCAAATTGAACGTCCTAGAAATTGCTATCCCGAATGTGCTTGCTTTGCAANTAGAAAGTTAAAAATGGACAAAGATGGTGAGGTTGAGGTGTTTTGCATTGGCACAATTTGATTGAAAACTAACAATGGCTCCAGGTTAGTTCTCAACAATGTCAAGCATGCTCTAGATGTCCGCATTAATCTACTCTTTGCAGGAAAGCTTGATGATGAGGGTTATTGTAACATCCTTGGTAGTGGCCAATGGAATATTACTAAAGGTTCGATGATTATGGCTTAAGGTATCAAGTTATTTAACTTGTATAAAATATAGGGCTCCATTTTTATTGACTGGGTTAATTTGGTGGAAAATGATACTTTATCAGAGTTATGGAATAGAAGGCTGAGTCATATGAGTGAAAAGGGGAACCTGTTCCAGAGCTTCATTTTGGATTTTTAAAACCCGACCCTACTTCGTTAAAATAGATGGAAGGGGCCATTTTTAGCAAATCCTGATGCTTTAGAGTGTGAGAGAGAGTCCTAGAGGGAGAAAGTGATCCTCATCAAGTTACTCTTCAATTCTTACATAAACCTTTGAATATTATCAAGAGAAGCACCCTAGGTCTTCATCCTAAAGATAAGATTCTATCACCCAAACTCTTAATTTTAAAATGTAACTAGAATGGGCCATTAGTAAGGTAATTCATGAGGATGGGAGTGCATACCCTGCATGTATGTGTTCCTAAGGCATGTGGGAAGGTTGTGAGTTAAAGATAGAAAATAATGGGGTGTGGGTTGGTGGATTCTTTCATAAAAAGGGCCATGAAACCTTAATACACACATAATGTTTGATAGAATGCTCAAGTGAGCTAGAATTATGATCGTTTTCCTAATTTTGGGTTCAATTTTGCTATATTACTAAAATAAATTGAAGTTGCTAATATTCCAGAACGTCTTAGAGTTTTAAGATGCTCAATTGAGGTATGTTGGCTAAACCCCCCTCTTCTTAGAATTGAATCCCACGATATTTATGCAATCGACGTAAGTCCCAAATTGAACGTCCTAGAAATTGCTATCCCGAATGTGCTTGCTTTGCAATTATATGTGTAATATGTATTTCCATGCTTTCATCATGTTATCTCATCATCTGAGGAAATGTTCAAGACTTAGAATATGTGCTAATATGCCTAGACTTCAAGTCAAATTTGATTAAAGATTGTTATGCCAAATTATGTGAAAAGCCTCTATGTGCCTTGAATTCTAAATTGCTCACATGTGAAATCAAGAGTCTTGAATGAAAACAATGTTGTTACTGATGATAATAATAATATTGGATTGTGGAAAAGAACTTGAATTGTGAAATAAGGCCAAGTTCCAAGAACGACTTTATAATTAAAGCCACTTGTGCCAATGTGCTGAAAAGATGGGAAAGAAATATGAAGTAAGATGATTGATTGAAATGGTTGATATCTTGAATGAGATGGCTTAGCCGATCGGGCCGAGATCGGACTTCGTGTAATAACACGGTGGTATTGTGAGTGAAATTGTGAACATGGTGGATGTCTCAAATGAGATGGCTTAGCCAATCGGGCCGAGATCAGACTCCGTGTAATAACATGGTGGTATTGTGAATGAAATAGTGAATATGGTTGATGTCTCTAATGAGATGGCTTAGCCGATCGGGCCGAGATCGGACTCCGTATAAGAACACAGTGGTACTGTGGACTGTCGTATATTGGCATTAAAAACCATCCAACCTAATAATGCGGGAGTTGACTTAAAAATCTATGTGATTCTTAACTTGATGTTTTAATATTATTTGAAGCTCGTATTGAATCCTTGACTGTTCTCCTTGTATTATTATTCATTCTATTAAGATGGTGTTTAGCTTTACGTGCTAGTACTATTTGACAGTACTAACGTCCCTTTTGCCGGGGGGCGCTGCATCTTTAAATGGATGCAGGTGATTCCATAGCAGGCAGTGTTGATCAGCGATAGCAATACACCTTCCTCCTAGTAGACTTGGTGACCCCCACCTCATTCCGGGGTCATGTATCTTTTGTATATTTTGTTATCACGTTTTGAGGTATAGCCGGGGCCTTGTTGCTGGCACTATCATAATTCTCTTGTGTATCTCTTAGAGGCTCCGTAGATACTATGTGGGTTGTACATGGGTGCTAGAAAAGTCAAACAGATTATGTTGTGTTTTGATCTCTTGTTCCACTTTAGACTATATAAAGATGTGTATTTTGAGATATTAAAGATGAAGAAACTAATAGAAAGGTTTTGGTATTATATGTATATGATCTTCCTACTGTCTAATTAATGAAATCATGCTTTCTCTTGATCATGGGTGAGTTGGGTAGAAAGTGTCTAACAGGCTTGCTTGACTGGGTTCACTCGGTTGAGCGCCGGTCGCACTCCCCGAGTTTGGGGCATGATAATTTGCTAGAATTGGTACATTATGATTTATGCGGCCTTTTTAAAGTAAGGACTCAAGGTGGTGCACTTTACTTTGTGACTTTTATTGATGATCATTCTCGCAAACTCTTGGATTTTCTTTGAAGTCCAATGATCAAGTACTTTATGTGTTCAAGAATTTTCAAGCCTTGGTTCAGAGGCAGATAAGGAGGAAATTAAAATACATCTGCACAAACAATGTGTCACGACCCAAAATATCACCTTAGGAATAGTGATGACACCTAGTCTCTAAGACTAGGTAAGCCTAACACATGAAGAGAATTAACGGAATTTAACCAACTTAACTGCAAAATATTAGTTAATAATTGAAATAACATAGCTGAACTAATATCAGTTATACAATCCCAAAACTGATAATACAAGTCATAAGCTTTTTTAAGTGTAACTAGGAATATCAAGTACATCACTGCCCTGGAAGAATAGTAAATATTTGAAATGAAAGACCACATAAGGTGATTCCGGGCCTGCGAACGTCAAATAGGTATACCTTGAAGTCTCCATCCACACAGACATGAACCTCAAAACCAACTCGATTAGAAGTACCTGAATCTGCACAAAAATATGCAGAAGTGTAGCATGAGTACACCATAACGGTACCTAGTAAGTATCAAGACTAACCTCAGTGGAGTAGTGATGAGGTAAGTCGAGACACTCACTAGACATAAAACATGTGTATGATATTAACATATAGCTAAAAATGGAAAGAACATCAATATAAGTTTAACATTGCAAAAATTATTAATGTAAGACCAACAAAGGAATAATAGAACCACAATTGGCAACAAGTAAACATGTAATAAAGTAGCAATACAATCAGAACACAGATGAGATATGAATGAACTCAAATTAAGAAAAATAAATGACAATTCATGTAATCAAATCGTTCCCAATGCATGAATTACAACAAGAATTTCCCTGAGGCACCACTTGTCACGACCCCAATTTCTCTCCGTAGAATGTCGTGATGGCACCTAGTCTCTAAGACTAGGTAAGCTTAACATTCATGCAAAAATAACTGAAATAATGATTAAAGTATCAATAACTCAACAACTAATATAAAGGAAACTCCACAACTCAACACAAACAACTCCCCAGAATCTGGTGAATACAAGTCACAAGCTTTATAAGATAGTACTGCGGACGCCGGCAGGTATGCCTTGAAGTCTCTGAAATTGGGCTNCTGGGCTCGCCTCACTGGTGCCTGGTCTGGTAGGAGGTACCTGGATCTCCAAAAAAAGATGTGCAAAAGCGTAATATGATTACACCACAACGGTACCCAGTAAGTGCCAAGCCTAACCTCGGTAGAGTAGTGACGAGGTCAGGTCAAGGCCCTACTGGAATAAATAAGAAACTGAACAGGTATATAACAATGAAATAATGATAACAATAACAATGAGACAATAAAGAAATACACCGAGATTAGCTACACTGAACTAAGGAAAATAATGCATCACGGAAGTAAAACATGGAATGTTATGCCAAGGAAACGAAGCAACCAAAATACAAGTGAAGTAAATAGGAAAGCATCAACAAGATTCACTACTGAGGTACCGCCTCGTAGTCTCATATCACATAAAAACAATTAAAAATATTTCCTTATATCACCGTAGGAGCCTTGCATTTAGGTTTGAAAATTATTTTTTTCGAAATAGCTTCCAGCGTTTTAGCGCACCTTATCACACCGCGTGGCTTCAAGTAGTTCTCTTACTAGCAACACGCGTATCAAGCCCACCTTATCTCACCACATGTGTTTCAACCCCAAAACCTTATACCACCGCATGCGTATCAATATCACAAATTGCACCTCAAGTGCCCAATATCACAACTTGCCAAAGAAATCAACAATAATGGTGTTTTTACAATAATAGCCCATGGCCCAACCACAATATATACAAGAGTCTCAACAATAACAACCGGAAGTTAATAACTTAGCAAGAATTGCATTTCACAACTTAACACTTTGCCTCAATGTGAATCACGACCTTTATAACTCAATACTAATTTCAACAATAAGATATTCCAAGAATAACAACTTCGATTAAAGAATTCAGCAGTTAAATTATGAATAAGGAATAGAGAAAACAAGAACTTCAACTAAACATGTAGAGCAATTAACAAATAAGAGATAAGACAAGTAGAGCATGTGAAGATATACTAATGATGATGGATATAATATGTTACAGTAACTCAATTAAAGGCATGAAAGGAATCTACCAAGCTAAAACCGGTAATTTTCACATTTAGCCCGTGTACACACTCGTCACCTCGCGTACATGGCTTTCACGTATCACAATTATCACAAACCAACATCAATCCTAAGGGGTAATTCCCCCACACAAAGTTAGGCAAAACACTTACCTCAAAACACGCTAACTCAATCCACTAGTAAGCCTTTCCCTCGATTATCCAACTCCGAATGACTCGAATCTAGCAAAAACAACATCATACCATAAATATAAACTATAGGAAACTATTTCAAACAATAAAGTTACGATCTTTATAAAGNAAAAACAACATCATACCATAAATATAAATTATAGGAAACTATTTCAAATAATAAAGTTACGATCTTTACAAAGAAACAAAAAAGTCAACCCGGGCCCGCTTCTCAAAATCCGACAAAAATTACAAAATCCGAAAACTCATTCAATAATGAGTCCAACCATACAAGAATTACTCAAATCCGACCTCAAATCGCCTTTCAAAACCCCAAAATTTAGCCTAAGAAGTTTTCACAATGTTTTCCCCAAATTTCGGACTCAAAACACAAATTAAATGATTAAAATAACAATAGATTTGTGTAATATAATCAAAACCGAGTTAGAATCTCTCTAGGTCCAAAAATGAATGATGATATCAAACCCTCGAACTTAGCCCTTTTCTGTCCAGCGATTTCGCTTTTGCGGGCAAAGGGTCGCATCTGCGATGCCACACCTGCGGAAAAACCATCGCAGGTGCAGTTCAAACTAATGCACTGAAGGCTCGCACATGCGGACCTAAAAGCTCTTCTGCGCAAGCGCATCTACGGAGGGTCTTCCTCTTCTGCGACCCCAGGCTAGCTAGCCCATTCCGCTTCTGCAATGCATTCCCTACATCGGCGAGTCCGCTTCTGCGGACAAATGACCGCACCTGTGATCCCAGCTGGGCAAGGCCACTTTCGCTTCTACGGCTCGAAGGTCGCTTCTGCTGTGCCGCACCTGCGGCCCAAAATGTGCAGGTGCGATCGCATCAGAAACATCAGTGCTTCAGCAATGCCTAAGGTCCAAAATTGTTGCGGATTCAATCCAAATCACACCGAGGGCCGCCGGGACCCTGTCCGAACATATTGACAAGTTCCAAAACACATAACGAACCTACTCGAGGCCAAAATCACATCAAACAACATCAATTCTACAAATCGCAACCCAATTCAAGCCTATGAAATTATGAACTTCTGAATTACAAAACTAATGTCGATTCATACCAAAACAACTCTGATTGACTTCAAATTTTGCACACAAGTCATAAATGACATGACAGAACTATTCCAATTTCCGAAATCGAAATCCGACCCCGATATCAATAAAGTCAACTCTCGGTCAAACCTTTCAAATCTTCGAAACCTTCAACTTTTTAACTTTCGCCAATTCAAGCCGAAACAACCTACGAACCTCCAAATCAACATCCGAGCATGCTTCTAAGTCCAACATCACTATACGAAGCTATTGGAACCGTCAAAACTCTATTCCGGAGTCGTATACACAAAAGTCAAATCATGGTCAACTCTTTCAACTTAAGCCTCCAACTTTGGGACTAAGTGTTCCATTTCACTCCGAAACTCACCCGAAACCAAAACCAAACACCCCGACGAGTCACATAACCATAATATGACATATATGAGGCAATAAATAGGGGATTGATGCTAAAATACTTAAAACGACTGACCAGAACGTTACACCACTCCTCCTAACCACAGATCATGAGCCACAATTCCAAGTCTTACACGCATGGCATGGCGTGCCCACATTATCAATCAACTTCGCACGGTAAAATTCAAGTGCCCATGTACATTGTATCCGTTTCGGATGACAAATAAAATGTTTGAAAGATTTATTTGAATATAGTAAGGCATAATAACAAATCTTGAATAAGGTAAGGCGTCAAATGAGATAAGGAGTTTATTTTAGAAATCATATAAAATAAAATAGAGTACAATTTATCCAAAATAGAGTATCAAATGAGTTTAGTTTGAAATCATATAAGGTAAAGTAAAATAATATTTTTAAATAAAGTAAAACATCGGGTAAGTAGGCGAATTAAATGTAGAATCATTTAGCAAAAAGCATGATGAAAATTTAAGTAAAGTAAAGCATCAAATAGGTTTAATGAGCTTAATTTGAGAAACATTTAAAGTAGGCATAATAACAATTTAAATTTAGTAAAGTACCGAGTGAAATGACGAGTGTTGTCTTAAGAGTCACATAAAGTAAAGCATGTTGACAATTTCTTTATTTAAAATCATTATTTTACCAATAACTTAAAAGATTATGAGATGATGACTCCCCGCAGTAAATTCATATTGACAATCAATTCACCAAGTAACAACGGTGGCAGAGATTGGCACATTAAAGTAACACATCAAATCACGTAGGATGCATTACTCATACAAGAAATCACTATCATTCCAATACTAGAATAACAACAGTCAGCCAAATACGATCAACATACAAGTGAATTGATTTAAGGAAAAGCAATAACCGTTCAACCGACAAACCGCTCCAACATAGAATGTATCATGAGAATCACAACCGATGATAACTTTTCTGTCACAAATAATGACAACATATCAAGCGTGCAACCCGATCCTACCATACCATCATATTCCGTCCTTATTTTTTCATATCATGTCATATCATATCAATACCATTGCGACGTGCAACCCGATCCTACCATACCATCATATTCCGTCCTTATTTTTTCATATCATGTCATATCATATCAATACCATTGCGACGTGCAACCCGATCCTACCATACCATCATATTCCGTCCTTATTTTTTCATATCATGTCATATCATATCAATACCATTGCGACGTGCAACCCGATCCTACCATACCATCATATTCCGTCCTTATTTTTTCATATCATGTCATATCATATCAATACCATTGCGACGTGCAACCCGATCCTACCATACCATCATATTCCGTCCTTATTTTTTCATATCATGTCATATCATATCAATACCATTGCGACGTGCAACCCGATCCTACCATACCATCATATTCCGTCCTTATTTTTTCATATCATGTCATATCATATCAATACCATTGCGACGTGCAACCCGATCCTACCATACCATCATATTCCGTCCTTATTTTTTCATATCATGTCATATCATATCAATACCATTGCGACGTGCAACCCGATCCCCAAATAATATGAATTAAACAAACAATCTACAACCAAATACGGAGTATCACAGAAATTAAATGCAATAAAGAAGCTAAACAAATAAAGTCGCAAGCAGATAAAATAGTTACGTGATAACTCACAAAATCAGATAGCAAGTAATGACAGTTCATAAATAAGGCACAATTACAAAGAATCAAGTAACAAGTAAGGACATGTAATGGATAAGGCATGAATTCAACAAATAATTGCAATTAACAATTAAAGCAAACAAGAGTAAACTTGACAATAAAAGATAGAGCATGTACTAACAACTTCAAGTAAAGCACATAAGAGAAATCTTAACAATAGAAGATACATGAAATGACAACTTCAATTAAATGCATGAAAAAACCCTAATATTATAAATCGGTCAAATACCACATATAAACCCGCGTACACACTCAATACCTCATGTACACGTCTTCCATATAATTCAAATAGTACCATCAACCCAAAACCTAAGGGGTAGTTTCTCCCGCACAAAGTTAGACAAGATACTTACCTCAATTAGGCCAAATCAATACTCAAAATAGGTTTTTTCCTTTAAAATTCACCTCCAGTAGGCTCAAATCTAGCCAAAAAATGACTTAATAATATCAAATAATGCAAGAAAAACCAATTCCAGTTAATAAAGCTATGATTTTTATACAATTTCTCAAAAGTCAATAAAAGTCAACCATGGGCTCGCTCGGTCAAAACCTGAGTCGAAGATTAGGTCTCGACTACCCATAGCCCCACGAGTTCATATATATGTTTTATTTTCAATCCGAGTCCAATTTGACTCTCAATTATCAAATTTTCATTTTCCATAACATAGACAAAAATCCCTAAAGTTGTCCTTCATATCCCATGATTTTGATGTTAAATCACATAAATAATCATGTAATATACTTGAAAATCGATCAAAATTACTTAACCAATAGTTTGGTATGAAATTATCTATGCAAAATTGCCTCCTACCGAGTTTAGGGTTCAAAATATGATAAAATGAAGCCAAGTCCCAAAATACTCAGCTATAAACAAGCTGCAGATGTCGCATTATGCAACGCCAAATATAGACAAATCATCGTAAATGCGACCCTTGACAGACCTAGCGAAGATCGCATTTGCAATCAAAAGCCTCGCAAATGCGAAGCCACAATAGTTGCAAAAGCGAACCTATCATCACAAAAGAGGACAGCCCTAGAGTCGCAAATGCGACTCCAACATCGCATTTGCGATAATTCCCAATCCTCCCCAAGTTCGCAAAAGCAAGAAAGTACTCGCAAATGCGATGGTTGCATTTGCGACCTTCTCATCATAAATGTGATGGAACCAGCGCCAGTACACAAAATAATGTGAAACCAATCTGAAACTCACCCGAGCCCTCGGGGCTCAACACCAAACATCTACACAAGTCTAAAAATATCATACAAACTCGCTCGTGCGATCAAAATACTAAAATAACATCTAGAACCACGAATCGGGCATCAAAACGCATGAAAATCATATTGAACTTCAAGAACATCTAGAATTGCAACCAAGCGTCCGAATCATATCAAACCAACTCCAAATAACACAAAATTTTGCAGACAAGTTCCAAATAGAAAAACGGACCTATTCCAAGCCCCATACCAAAATCTGAACCTGGTAGCCATAAAGTCAAACCATGGTCAAACTTAGGAAAATTCTAAACCTTAAATTGCCAACTTTCGGTATAATAAGTCAAATCAAACTAGGGACCTCTGAATTCAATTCCGGGCATATACCCAAGTCCAAAATCATCATCTAGTCCTAACAGAACCATCAAAACCTTGATCCGAGGTCAAATACATAAAAGTTAACTTGGTCAACTCTCTCAACTTAAAGCTTCTAAAATAAGAATCATTCATCCAAAATTCCAAATCAATCCCGAACCACTCGAAAATCAAAACCAATGATACACACAAGTAATATTACACCATGTGAAGCTATTTGTGACCTCAAACCTCCGAACAAAGTGCAACTGCTCAAAATGACTAGTCGAGTTGTTACATAATAGTAGTGAGTATATTGGTCCTTTTGATAGTTATTGCAGATCGTAGGGCATTCGACATCAGAAAACGTCTCTAAAGACTCCTAAGTTAAATGGTTTAGCAGAGAAGATGAACATAACTTTAGTTGAAGGGTTAAATGCTTGCTTTCAGATGCTAAATTGCCCGACTTTTTTTGGGCAGAAGCACTTAATATTGCTACTTATGTTATTCATTTATTTCCTACTGAAGTAAAAGTGCGAAACAACATACAATCCATATAACTGGTGTCACTAAGTACATGAGGTTTAATGTGTGCTAAACATAAAGTTCTGAAGTAAATACAATACTATCTGAAGCAAATAACAGTAATAAAGATAAGGAAAGTGACTCCAGAACATGCAAACAGATATGTAGCACTACCTTGAGTCTCCAATGTTTCCAACTAAGTACCTCTCAAAACTCTATTGGTACCAATACCTAAATCTGCACAAGAAGTGCAGAAGTTTAATATAAGTACAACCGACCTAATGCACTAAGTAAGTATTGAGCCTAACATTAATGAAGTAGTGATGAGGCTAAGACAAGACACACACTTTATAAATATATCAAATAAGAGAACAAACAAACAAGTTTCACGAAAATAAGAAAAAAAGCACAACCTTATGAACCGAATTCCACAAAGGAGAAGCTATATGTAAGAAATAATCACAAGGCATTGAGTCCGATATAGCGAGAAACCTGATTCAATTGTAATACCATTGTGGCGAGCAATTCGATTCAATAGCCATATTGTTGTGGCGTGAAACCCGATCCAATTTCTAATACTGTTGCGATGTGTAACTCAGTCCAATATACCAATCCACATAGAAATACCCGTTGAACAATAATTCTCATACTTATCAAACACATGTGTATCAATAACAAGCATGGTAAATTGCAAAAAGGTAACCATGGGGAGATGAATAAGCATAATACACTATAGGGAAAAAAGCATGATTAAGGTGCAATTGGAACACCAATATTTCAAGATCCATCTTTCCCATATCCCACAACAAGGCCTAAACATGGTAACTAACATGTGAGTAATTAAGTTGTCTCACAATCCGTTATAGCATAAGTTAATGTCACGACCCTAATTTTTCACCTTAGGATGTCGGGATGGAACCTATTCTCTACAACTAGGTAAGCCTACCAAATAAGAGAATATGACATAAATAAAGACTGAAAAATATGATATAAACTGATAAGTCTCGTAAAAATCTCAATACTGAATCACAACTACAATACTCCCAAAACCCGGTGAAACTGAGTCATAAGCTCTACAGAAATATGCTAAAATCTCAAATACATCACTGTCTGAATAGAGGATAAACAATAATAAGAGAATGGCGGAAGGTGACTCCGAGGCCGGCGGATGTCGGGCAGGTATACCTTGAAGTCTTCGGAAATAGCTGAATGATCATTAGCATATGGCATGGGCAGATGTACCTGGATTTACACAAAAATGTGCAAAAGCGTAAAATAAGTACACCACAACGGTACCCAGTAAGTATCAAGCCTAACCTCGGTAGTATAATGACGAAACCAGATCAAGACACCTACTAGGATAAGAAAACTGAACAGAACATAGCATAGTCTAATAATGGAAAGCGAGGAAGTAAATGACATATTAGTACTTCAACAATGTAATCTAACAACAAAAATTTAAGCGGTAAAGGCAACAAGTAGTGAACACAAGATGAAACAACAAGTAGTTAAACACGGACAATTACAAGTAAGACAATGAAGAAGATATCTTTCCTTATATATCCGCGTGAGCCTTGCATTTATTTTTAAAAAATATTTTTTCGAAATAGCTACACTTGTTTTAGCCCCCTTATCTCACCACTTGGCTTCAAGTAATTCCCTTACTCGCAACACGCATATAAATCCCACCTTATCTCACTTCATGCGTATCAACCCCTATCCTTATACCACCGCATGCGTATCAATTTTCACAATACAAAAATCAACTCTCACCATATGTACCCATATGCCACAACACGTGCCAAAATAAACAATACCTATGTTACCACAACGTAGAGCCCATGGCTCAATCACAACATGCACAAGAATCTCAATAACATCAAAATGAATGAGGAATACTCAACGAGTAATTTAACAATAAAGGAGTAACAAAACAATAAGAGAGGTAGTAACTTTAACTAAAGCATATGAGAGCAATTACAATAACAAAGGGTAGAACAAACGCTAACAACGTCAATTAGTGCATGTGTGAGAAACTTTAACAATGAAAGATGTAACATGTTATAACAGATTCAATTAAATGCATGAAAGAAGTAAAAAAGTATAAACCGGTCAAAATACCATATATNAACAATGAAAGATGTAACATGTTATAACAGATTCAATTAAATGCATGAAAGAAGTAAAAAAGTATAAACCGGTCAAAATACCACATATCGCCCGTGTACACACTTGTTACCTTGTGTACACGTCTTTCACATAGTACAATTAGCACAAACAACCCAAATCCTAAGGGGTAGTTCCCCCACACAAAATTAGGCAAGATACTTACCTCAACTAGTCCAAATCAACCCTCGAATACAGCTTTTCCCCTAAAATTCACCTTCACACGGCTCAATCTAACCCAAAGCGACTTAATATCATCAAACAATGCAAGTGAAACCAATTACAACAGATAAAGATATAATCTATACACATTTTCCAAAAAGTCAACAAAAGTCAACCCCGAGCTTGTCCAGTCAAAACCCAGGCCCAAGGGTTGATTTCGACTACCCATAACCCTACGAGTCCATATATGTGTTTTGTTTTCAAATCTGAGTCCAAATCAACTCTCAAAACTCAAATTTTCATTTTTTTCAAAACTTTGACAAAAGTCCCCAATTTTCCTCTTTGATACTCATAAATGTTTTGATGTTAGATCTAAGATATAATCATGAAATATAGTTGAAAATTGATTAGAATCACTTACCCAATGTTTGTAGATGAAAATCCCCTCTCCAAATCGCCTTCTACCGAGTCTAGGGTTCTAAAATATGAGAAAATGATATGAAATCCCGACTTTCTAACCTTTTGTTCAGNATTTTCATTTTTTTTCAAAACTTTGACAAAAGTACCCAATTTTCCTCTTTGATACTCATAAATGTTTTGATGTTAAATCTAAGATATAATCATGAAATATAGTTTAAAATTGATTAGAATCACTTACCCAATGTTTGTAGATGAAAATCCCCTCTCCAAATCGCCTTCTACCGAGTCTAAGGTTCTAAAATATGAGAAAATGATATGAAATCCCGACTTTCTAACCTTTTGTTCAGTTGCAGATGTCGCCATTGCGAAACTAGGTTCACAATTGCGAACCCTCGCAGTTGCGAAGAATTTCTCACAATTGCCGCTACTGACATCCTAAGTGGGAAGTCGCAAATGTGACATAGGCTTTGCAACTGCGAAGCCTGCCTTCGCAAATGCGACACTTTTGTCTCAAATGCGGACCTACCCTATTCGAGACCTTCTTCGCAATTGCGACACCTAAGACCCCCCGCTAAGATCGCAATTGCGATGCTGGTGTTCGCAATTGTTACACCTGAGGCATCAACACACCTAGAATCATGTTTCAGTTCAAAACCATTCTGAAGCATGTCCGAAAATCATCCGAGCCCTCGGGACTCTAAACCAAACATACACACAAGTCTAAAAACATCATACGAACTCGTTCGCGTGATCAAAACACAAAAATAACATCTAGAACTACGAATCACACATCAAACCACATGAATTTTAAAGGAAAGTTCAAGAACCTCTAGAATTGCAACCAAATGTCCGAATCCTATCTAATCAACTCCAAATTTTACAGACGAGTTCTAAATAGCATAACATATCTATTCTAAGTCCCAAAACCAAAGTCTGAACCCGATAGTCAAAAGTCAACCTACGGTCAAACTTGAAAAATCTTCTAAACCTCACATTGCCAACTTTCGTCAAAACAACACAAATCAACCTACGGACCTCTGAATTCGATTCCAAAATACGCCCAAGTCCAAAATAATGATACGACCTATTGGAGCCATCAAAACACCGTCCCTGGGTCGTTTTTACAAAAGTCAAACTTTGGTCAATGTTTCTAACTTAGGCTTCTAAACCAAGAACCAAAGGGTCTAAATCAACCCGAAACGTTTCCGGAATGAAACCAATTAACCCCATAAGTCATAAAGACAAAATTACACATGTATGAAGCATCAAAAGGGGAAACCGGGTGCAAATACATAAAATGACCCATTGGGTCATAACATTCTCCCTCTCTTGAAACAAACGTTTATCCTCGAACATGCATAGAGACATACGTGAAGTGATAAAAAGGTGAGGATAATGATTCCGCATGTCGTGCTCAGTATCCTAGGTCGCCTCCTCAACCGGATGACTCCTCCATTGAACCTTCGCTAAAACAATGTTCTTTGACCTCGACTTCCGGAACTGCCTATCCAAGATGGCCACCATCTACTGAACATAAGTCAAATCCTTGTCCAATTCAACTGAGTTGAAATCTAATACATGTGACGGATCACCATAATACTTCTGGAGTATGAAAACATGGAACGCTGGGTGGACCGCCGATAGGCTGGGTGGCAATGTAAGCTTCTAGGCCACCTTACCAACTCTCTCAAGGATCTTAAAAGGACAAATATACCTTGGGATCAACTTGCCCTTCTTCCCAAACCTCATCACACCCTTCATGGGTGAAACCCGCAGCAAAATCCTATCTCCTACCATAAATGCCATATCATGAGCCCTCTGATCAGCGTGACTCATCTGTCTAGACTGTGTTATACGAAGTCAATCTTGAATCAACGGAGATGGCGGAGTGTGACGTGGGGGACCAACTTTGTGCCTTTGCTCGTCTAAGGGGTTTATGACCTTTACCCGTAGGTTTGAAGATGCATACACAACTTTGAGCATATAAATTTTGCCCTATTTAAAATTACTCCTAAAAATACTCTAGATTAGTCTTTTAGTTATTTTTACTTTTATGGGATTTTTATGAATTTTTATTTATTTGTTCTGCATAATTAATTGTATTTTGGCATTTAGTGGCATTTAAGTGCATTATAAATCATAAAATTACCAAAAAATGTAGTAGTCTTTCATTCTGCATTATAAGAATTGTTAATTGCATAATTAGATAATTTGTTAGGTTAAGTGACGATTTAATCATTAATTAGGTAGTCTATTAGGTAAATAGGTTAAAAGTGCAAAAAATGTGTTAATTGGAATTCAAGTTGGAATGTCAGCCCAGTTCAATTCAAAAGCCGTCTGCTAAAGATTACTTTTAGAGGACTAAAATGATGTAGTTGACTTCTAAACTACATCGTTTTAGTCTAGACCTGTCACGACCCAAAATCTAACTCGTCGTGATAGTGCCTATCGTGATACTAGGCAAGCCGATATCTCCAAAACACTTTCAATATTTAACAGAAATGAATTAATATATTTAAAATAATCGGAGTCTTTCATAAAAACGGGGTAAAACCCAAAGCATAAGTGCGGAAGAAAAATAGCCCGACATCGGGGTGCCACTGAGTACATGAGCATCTATACCAGGAGCAGTCTAATACAACATCTAAGGAATAAGAACTGAAATGAGAATAAGATAATGAAGGAGAGTCAAGGCCTGCGAACGCCATGAAGCTACCTCGATAGTCTCCGGAATCAGCTGCTCAAATATCAATACCCGCTACGACCGGGAACTCCTGGATCTGCACACGAAGTGCAGGGTGTAGCGCGAGTACAACCAACTCAGGAAGTAACAAAATAAATAAGGAACTGAGAAGGTAGTGACGAGCTATACAAATACAGTTCATTTTCAATAGTTCCAGCAAAGAATAAACATGCTTTCAAATTCGGCAGTTTGAGTCAACTCAGTTTTATATAGTTCAAGTTCAGGTAATCCAGATATAGAATCTTTCAGGAATTTCACAATAATGACAGATAGCAACTAAGTGTATCAACAAATGAAAAAACAAGTACAGCCTCTCAGGGCAACAGTCACTCAACTCGTCACAAATCACTCGGCTCTTAGCCCTAACTACTCACACTCAATAGGTACATGCGCTTACTGGGGGTGTGCAGACTCCGGAGGGGCTCCTTTCAGCCCAAGCGTTATATCCGCACGGATAACTTACGTGTTGCACGGACAACTCACGTGCTATAGTATCAATATGCGGATCCGCACGGACAACTCACGTGCTGCACAGACAACTCACGTGCCATAGTAACAATACCTCATAGACAGGCCCTCGACCTCACTCAATCATCAACCTCTCTAGTCTCTTGGGCTCTCGGAAATCACAAAGATCGGCCCAACAAAGATAACATAATGTATCAACAAGAATCAAGAAGAGGCTGAGATATGATACTCAAGTAAAACCATGACTGAGTACAAGACAACAATTAGCAAGTAATTCAACAAGTACCGACCTCTGTGGGTCCCAACAGTACCATCACATAGTCTAAGCATGATTTCTAACATGATTTACAGTCAAAATTTCTATAACACAGGGAAAGAATATAGGTAGCAACAAGTTATTCAACTTTACAGTTTCACGGAATGGACCAAGTCCCAATTCCTACGGTGCACCCCCACACGCTCGTCACCTAGCATGTGCGTCACCTCCAAAATACTCACATAATCCAATAATTTGGGGTTTCATACCCTCATGACCAGATTTAAAACTGTTAGTTATCTCAAACCGCGCAAAATCCTACTACGCAATACCTTTGCCCCTCGAATCAATCTCCCAATGCCCCGAATCAAGCCACAAGCAACACGATATAATTAATATAGGCTAAAAGAATCAATTCCGCAAGAAAAATACGAAATTGTAACCCAAAATCCGAAATAGGCTCAACCCGCCCCCAGGGCCCATGCCTCAAAATCCGACAAAAGTCACAAAATCCGAAAGCCCATTCACTCGCGAGTGTAACCATACAAAATTCATCAAAATCCGACATCATTTGATCCTCCAAATCTCCAAAATCCACTCTCCAATTCTCAAGCCCTAAACACCCAAATTTCACTTCAAAATCTCACTAATTAGGTGGGGAAATCAGTGGGGAATCAAGATTTATGATAAAAAAACGAGTACAAGAAGCTTACCTCAATAATCCCTTTGAAAATCTTCTCCAAAATCGCCTAAGTCCGAGTCTCAAATGGTGAAATAAGACTAAAATCGCGAACCCTTGCTTTTAGACGTTCTGCCCAGATGTTTGCATCTGCAGACCCACTGTCGCATCTGCGATGCCGCACCTGTGGAAAATCCATCGCAGGTGCGGATTCCACTTGAAATCCCATATTCCGCTCCTGTGGCTACAAGACCGCATCTGTGCCTATCGCAGGTGAGGAAACCCATCGCACATACGGCTAAAACTCGCACCTGCGCCCAGCTACCCGCTTTTGTGACCATCGCAAGTGCGGGAAAATCTTCGCACCAACGACCTCTGCTCAACTCATCTTTGACCTCTTCTGCGGCTCCTTCCCCACTTCTGCGGGCTCGCACCTGCGGTGCCCACTCCGTAGGTGCGGTCACACCAGTAGCAGCAACACTTTAGCTGTTTCATCAACTCAAAATCAAGTCCGTTAACCATCCGAAATCAACCTGAGGCCCCCGGGACCTCAACCAAACATACTAACTAGTCATATGACTCAATACAAACTTAGTCGAACCTTCAAATCACCCGAAACAACATCAAAACACTGATTATACCCGGATTCAAGCCTAAAGAACTTCTAAACTTCCAAATTCCACAAACAACGCCAAAACCTATCAAACCACATACGATTGACCTCAAAATTTGCACACGGGTCATAAATGACACCACGAACCTACTCCAATTCCCGAAAATCAAATTCGACCCCGATATCAAAATTTTCACTGCTGGCCAAAATAGCCAAAATTCCAACTTTCACCAATTCAAGCCTACTTCTACTACAGACCTCTAAATCACAGTCCGGACATGCTCCTAAGTCCAAAATCACCCAACGGAGCTAACGAAACCGACATAACTCCATTCCGGAGTCGTCTTCACACAATTCCGACTACGGTCAAACTCTTAAAACTTAAGCTTCCATTTTAGGGACTAAGTGTCCCAAAAAACTCCGAAACCAAAAACAAGACCTCCCGACAAGTCACACAAACATGATTTCTAACATGATTTGCAGTCAAAATTTCTATAACACAGGGAGAGAATATAGCTAGCAACAAGTTATTCAACTTTACAGTTTTACGAAATGGACCAAGTCCCAATTCCTACGGTGCACGCCTACACGCTTGTCACCTAGCATGTGTGTCACCTCCAAAATACTCACATAATTAAATAATTCGGGGTTTCATACCCTCAGGACCAGATATAAAACTATTACTTACCTCAAACTGTGCAAAATCCTACTCTACAATGTCTTTGCCCTCGAATCGATCTCCTAACTCCCCAAATTAAGCCACAAGTAACACAATATACTTAATATAGGCTAAAAGAATCAATTCCACAAGAAAAACACGAAATTGTAAGCCAAAATCCGAAATAGGATCAACCCGGCCCTCGAACCCACGCCTCAAAATCCAATAAAAGTCATAAAACCTGAAAGCCCATTCACTCGTGAGTCTAACCATACTAAATTCATCAAAATCTGACATCATTTGATCCTCCAAATCCCCAAAATCCATTCTCCAATTCTCAAGCCCTAAACCCCCAACCTTCACTTCAAAATATCGCTAATTAGGTGGGGAAATCAGTGGGGACTCAAGATTTATGATAAAAAACGAGTACAAGAAGCTTACCTCAATAACCCCCTCGAAAATCTTCTCCAAAATCGCCTAAGTCTGAGTCTCAAATGGTGAAATAAGACTAAAATCGCGAACCCTTGCTTTTAAACCTTCTGCCCAGACTTTTCGCATCTGTAGACCCACTATCGCATCTGTGACGCCGCACCTATGGAAAATCCATCGCAGGTGCAGATTCCACTTGAAATCCCAGATTCCGCTCCTGCGGCTATAAGACCACATCTTCGCCTATCGCAGGTGCGAAAACCCATCGCACATGTGGCTAAAACTCGTACCTGCGCCCAGCTGCCCGCTTTTGTGACCATCGCAGGTGCGGAAATATCTTTGCACCTGCGACCTCTGCTCAACTTATCTTTGGCCGCTTCTGCGGCTCCTTCCCCGCTTCTGCGGGCTCGCACCTGCGGTGCCCACTCTGCAAGTGCGGTCACACCAGTAGCAGCATCACTTCAGCTGCTTCATCAACTCAAAATTAAGTCCGTTAACCACCCGAAATCAACCTGAGGCCCCCGGGACCTCAACCAAACATACTAACTAGTCATATGACTCAATACGAACTCCACCCAAAACAACATCAAAACACTGATTACACCTGGATTCAAGCCTAAAGAACTTCTAAACTTCCAAATTCCACAAACAACACCGAAACCTATCAAACCACATCCGATTGACCTCAAAATTTACACACGGGTCATAAATGACACCACAAACCTACTCCAATTCCTAGAAATCAAATTCGACCGCGATATCAAAATTTCCATTGCCGGCCAAAATAGCCAAAATTCTAACTTTCTCCAATTCAAGCCTACTTCTACTACAAATCTCCAAATCACAGTCTGGACACGCTCATAATTCCAAAATCACCTAACGGAGCTAAGGAACCGACATAACTCCATTCCGGAGTCTTCTTCACATAATTCCAACTACGGTCAAACTTCTAAGACTTAAGCTTCTATTTTAGGGACTAAGTATCCCAAAATACTCCGAAACCAAAAACAAGACCTCCCGACAAGTCACATAAGCAGAAACAGATATGAGGTAAATAGTAAATAGTGCATCAGGGCTAATACACTCAAAACGATCGGCCCGGTCATTACAAGACCTCTATTTAATAAAATAACATATTAAAGATCGTGTTTTTACACCTTCAACCCTAAATCTCTTTTGTCTCTGCCGAATTTGAGAGGAGATTGAGCGATCAGAGACCCTTTCTGCCACCCTTTCCGTTACAAACCACCTTTGTTTGACTCTTTCCCCTCTCCTCTACCCCATCCTATGGGAATCAAGCTTCAAATTTGCCCTTTTACACCAAATCGAACCCCAAATGGAAAACTTAGCATGTCTTCTCCCCTTTTGATTTTGAATGAAATCGGCCACTAATTAACCTTGAAACCTACGTCAATCGATAGATCTCTTTGAGGTCTATCTATTGAAGAAGGATTCATGTTATTTTGCGGTGGCTGAAGCTCGGTAAAACCTCCGTTGACTAGCCAGGAGTCGCTGGAATTTCTCTTTCTTCTATACATCCGGCTCACAGTGGTTATCATGTTATATACCACTGACTAAACCGTAAAGATTCCAAGCCAGTGGTCATGCAACGATAACCATTGTTGGCTGAAAGTTTCTTTGCCGGTTAGTTTGAACATCCACATGTAACACTTAGATCATTTTCCTATTTAATTTCTTCTACCCTTATTTGTTCTCGCATGTCAACATTATCCTCCAATTTTGTTTTATTAGGGTTTCTGTGTCTTCCTGTGATTGCATGTTAGAACGATTAAGATATTTAGTTGCTTAAAATTGATTGCATTATTCAATTCAACATTGTTAATTAAAGTAGTTGATTTCTGTTTATTGTTAAAAACATGGTTAACTGTAAACGTTTTATGTTTTGATTTCATTTAACTTGTTAATAGGCATGTTGCGGTTTGGGGTCTGTTTAATTAGTTGAGCTTTGAACTTTTGGTTCGAGTATTTGAGGTATACGGGCCTATCAGTTGGGTCACTAACAGGCCCCAACTTGTATTTTACTAGGCTTTGACCTTGTAGGTGGTCTATTGGATTTGATCCAAGCCCTTGAACCACTCTCCTAAAGAGATAAGATTGAGCTGAAAGAGGGTAAATACCAAGAGCTGGAGGGGTATTAGAGGAATTTGATCATGGAGGAATCTTATATACCAGGTAGCTAATAGGAAAGTAGGGGGAGATTTGTAATGACCCGACAGGTCGTTTTGAGCTTTTGCATTCAGTTCGATAGTTTGAGATCATTAGAAGCTTCATATGGTTTATTATACTTACGTGTATCGTCGGTTTTGATTTTCGAGTGATTCAGGATTGATTTGGAAGAATGATTCTCATTTTGGAAGCTTTAAGTTGGAAGAGTTGACCTAGTTTGACTTTGGTGTATTTGACCTTGGATTGGAGTTTTGATGATTCCACTAGGTCTAGATGGTGATTTTGGACTTGGGTGTATGCCCGGATTTTTATTTGGATACTTTTAGAAGGTTTTGGCCATAATTGGCGAAAGTTGGCAATTTGAAGGTTTGGAATGTTCATAAATTTGACCGGGAGTTCACTTTGATGTTATCGCCCTCGAATTGTTGTTGCATGAGTTGGAATATGTTTTTTATGTCATTTGAAACTTGTGTACAAAATTTGAGGTCATTTCGAGTTGATTTGATGAGGTTCGACACGAGTTTTGAAAGTTGAAAGTTCAAAAGTTTATCAAGTTTGATTTAAAGTGTGATTCATGATTTTGATGTTGTTATGTATAATTCGAGGCCTCACATAGGTCCGTGTTATATTTTGGGACTTGTTGGCATGTTTGGACGGGTCCCAAGGGGCTCGGGTGAGTTTTGGATGGGTTCCAGACCATTTTGGGCCATGTTAGTTCTGTTGGTTTCTGCTGATTTATAGTGCTTCATTTCTTCTTTGAGTTTGCGTCCCTATCTTCACGTTCGCGCGTTGTTAGGGGTGGTTTTCTTCACATTTGCATCCCTTTCTTCGCGTTCGCATAGTGTTGAGCTGGGTTGGGCAGGTCATGATGTATTCCTCTTCGCATTCGCGCTGGCATCTACGCGTTCGCGATTGTCTTGCAACTATGTATTCGTGTTGCGAGAGTTGTTCCGTGAACATGTAGCATTATTTCGTGGCAGTGTATTTTGTGCATCGCGATCACGTATGGTACCACTAGGCAGAGCATATAAGTATTCTATTTCGGACCTTGAGCTTATTTTATCACATTTTGAGTTATGGAGCTCGGATTTGGGCGAATTTGGAGAGGATTTTCACCATATGGATTAGGGTAAGTATTTTCTACTTGGTTTTGATTATATTCCATGATTCAATCTTCGATTTTGGTATTGGATTGATGATTTAAAAGAGAAATTGGGGTTTTTTTGTATAAACTTCTCTAAAGTGATTAATTAAGTTTTGAAAATCGATTCGAAGTCAAATTTGAATAATTAGTATGGTTTGACTCGTAATTGAATGGGTTGTCAGAATTTGTGAGTTTTTCATTTTTGGGATGCGGGCCCGGGTTGGCCTTTTGGTTTACTTTGAGTATTTGATTAAAGATTCGACCTTTTTTGTTTAGGTTTATTTCCTTTGGCATTAATTGATGATTTTGAGTTGCGTTTGGCTAGTTTTGAGCCGTTCGGAGGTTGATTCATGCGGGATGTAATTTCTATAGTATTTTTTGGCTTGCTTGGGAACTTGATTTGGCTTGTTCAAGGTAAGTAACATATCTAAACTTGAATTTGAGGGTAATCATCCCTGAGATCTATGATATTTGAGATGGGTTGGGGTGACGCACGTGCTAGGTGACGGGCGTGTGTGCGTGCAGAGGCGGAGCCAGAATTTAAATCTTGTGGGTTCGGGGTTCTACTCCTTTTAAGTTACTGGGCTCTAAATAAATAATTTCTACATATTCATAAATCTTTTAAGACAAATACATGGATTGGACTAAAATGACTGGGTTCGGCCGAACCCGTACTCCATGGGCTAGCTCCGCCCCTGTGTGTGCGCACTGAGGTATTCATGATCTGGGTAGTTCTTATTCTATTATGTGCCTTGTTTTGCTATCATGCTCCTTCGATTTCATTTTTTCTCCATTTATATGACTACGTGAGATATTATTCATGCTAGAAATCATATCTAGGCCATATGCTTAATTGTCGAGACATGATAGGACTATTTTTCCATGTTTAGATAATTACCATAGCTATAGTTATAATGTTTCAGTCATATCCCCATGTTATATCACTACCTCTGTGCATTTTTGATATGCTATCTCACTTGTTATTGGTGTCTTAGTATATGAAACGAGTTGCGCTATAATTAAGGCACATTGTGATATTCTGTGTTATATGATTGTATTATATTTCTGTGATATATTGACATATGGAGACTTTGGCGGATTGATGACTGATGTGGGCCGTAGAGCCGTGTTATGACTTATGTTGGATCGGATTGCACGTTGCAATAATTATATTAATATTGAGGTGACGCGTACGTCAGACCCCATATTGGGATAAGTATTACTGATTTTGATTCTACGTGTGCACCAAACCATATTGACTAATGACTAGCACTTGGGCAGGATCTGCCTCTCCAGTCTGACATACCAGGAGTGGGCGCAAGCACATTATTTTATACCGTGCTTTAGTAAGGGGCATTTATGGCAAGCACGCGTACATTGCTAAGTGTTGTTGTGTGTGATGGTGAGGGCCTTGGACCAGGCACCGTGAGTGTGCTAAGTGTGGTTATTCTTGGTTGTTTCACTGTGATGTTATTTAGTTGATATGTATATTTTACATGTAGGCATAAAGATGCATTTTCCTCATGCTAGACAATTTATGACATTTGATGACTTGGCATGTACATTGACATGTAGGTATAGAGATTCATATTCCTCATGCTAGATGATAATATAATATTTGAGGATTTGACATTTATATTTGACATATATGCATAGAAATATATATTCCTCATGCTAGGCGGCATATGATAATTAATGACTTGACATGTATATTCACATGTAGGCATAGATATGTACTTTTCTCATGCTAATTGATAAAAGAAAATTCTTATCTGGTATTTTGAATTGAAAATATACAATTCTTTTGATAAACTCATGTTTAGTTGATTTCGGTGGTAAGGTTTGGACTTTGACTGTCATACTTGAAAATCATGTATATTTTTCCCATAACTATGATCGAGTTGAGCATAATATTTTTCTGATTTGTTACTGTTTACGGCATTATCATATCTCATGTTATTATCGATTGTTTGATGTTGGACTCCGACTATCTTCTGAGTTCGTCAATGATTTCAATACGAGGTTAGGTTTGTTACTTATTGAGTACATGGGGTTAGTTGTACTCATACTACACTTTTACACCTTGCGTGTAAATCTTGATATTGACGCTGTTGTGTATGGCGGGAGCTGACATTGAAGATGTACCTGCTTTCCGGATATAGCTACCACTTGTCCTTGGTAGTTTTAAATCTTAAATTCTATTTATCTATATTCCAAATAGATGTTATATTATTTCATACCAGCTTTGTAAATCTAAGTCTTTGTGACTCGTGACTTGTACTACCAATCCTTGGGGTTAATGCATAGAACTTTAGTTATACATTTAATGAGTTTTTATTTATCTTCTTTGAAATTGTGGAATTATTGTTTGGCTTACCTTGCAGGTTGAGTTAGGTTCCATCATGACTAGTAGATGTTTAGACCATGACAAGTTGGTATTAGAGCTCTAGGTTCATAGGTTCTACGAGTTATGAGTAAGTGTCTAATAGAGTCTTGCGGGTCGGTATGATGAAGTTCATACCTATCTTCGAGAGGCTATATGGCATGTAGGAAATTTTCCCATCTTTCTTTCCTTATCAGGTTGAAGCATATCTCTTGAATTCCTTCCACTCACTCATATGTTATGTGAGCACTCGGTATCAGCTGTGCATCAACGGTTTATGATTCCATGGATGAGGTGCAAAGTGTGTTTTTCGTATTTTAGTGATGTGCCAGTCTGGAGGACTTGAGGCCAGGTTTAGACCGCAACTTGGGCTCGATAGTTTCAGTGGTGTAAGTATATGCTTTTGGAATTATATATCCGGCAGTGTCCCCTAGGAGTGGGATTTATGGCTTGGTGAGTGGTTGGATAGCTATATGATGAGTATTATGTGAATGTAGAATGTGCTTAGATGTAACGAGAAATTTTTTTCTTGGGATGCGAAGGAAATATGGCTGCTTGATTTCTGTCTTGATGTATTGTACAAACTCAAGTTATGAGTGTGTTGAAGGATCTTTCATGTTGTTCATTTGTGAGATAAAGCAAATTTTTGTGTCTTGTTGACGAGTTCAAACTCTGGAAGATTTAGTGATTGCATAGTGGTTGTGGCCATGAAAGAGCATTGAGAAATATCGGTTTGAGGCTAAGCAGGTAGGTTATCTCCTGCGGGATGTTCTAAGGTTTTGTGATTCTTATGATGATTTCGTAGAGAGTTTCTTTCTACCGGTGGGTTACATGTGTTACAATTTGAGTTTGGATCACTTGAGGAATTTGCACGACTATCACGAGGTTGGATATGCGCTTAGATGGTGATTTGAGGTATTTTATGATTAGAGCTACGTGAGTGTATGAAGGGATTTTGTTGAATTCTAGTACGAGATTATGGCATTAATCAAGTAAGGGTATTGTGTGTTATCAGATGTTGTGTTTTATGGTTTTGAACCAAGTGGGGAAGTTTTCTATCAATGATTAGGTTGCATGATTATGTACTACATTAGTTTCGGCGTGAGGCAGGTTTGTGGATCAATTATAACTTGAAGAGATTGATTTTGAGGATGACTTGAGCAAGAAAATTTCTGGATGCCTGATGTATTACACTTTATGGATATATGGAGATCTTGGAATGGTTTAGGTTTGTTATTCATGATGGATGTAATGTGCTAAGAAAAGAGAGTAACTTTGTTGCGTTAAGGTGGAGTTACTTCTTTGGGTGTTGGTGTGCTAATGGGGCACATGTCCTTCGGCTCGTTTGGGCGGTGCATTTGAGATTTGGATTGGGTGGATGGCTCTCGAGAAGGTTCTAATCGGTTCAAGAATCATATGTGGTATTTGAGAAATTTTCGGATTTGTAAATGGCTAGGATCTAAAATTTGCATTGGACGGTGTCGGGACTTGCGGTATTTCTGTATCATTTATGATTCTATATTTCACCATCAAAGAGATTGGAGAAACAACATTAGATTTATAGAAGGTCTCTTTAGAGTGGGCATTTCGGTTAGGGTACTACTGGGTGTTTAAGAGAGAATACAATGGCTTATGGCTTTAGGATGCTGTGGCTTCATGCTAGGATCTCTTGAGGTAAGCATTGGGTTAGGGATCATAGTGTACTGGCAATGAGAAGAGTTATCTTGAAGGCAATTCAGAAAGAACTCAGAGAAATAAGACAACTTGGTAGTAGGTCGGATCAGCATGATAATAGAAATAATCAGTTATTTTGGTTATTTTGATGTGGTGAGTCTCTACCGGTATTTTGTGGCAATACTATTTGGTTTGGTGACCCGCGTGACTTGGTTGAGTTAAGATAAATTCAGTTCTGATAGCCTGAATATGTGCATATGGTTTCAAAGAGTTTTCGATAGTGTTGACCACAGTTTGGGATGGATATTTCTACATCCATGGGAGTTTGTTGCGCGTAGTGATTTTCTCTTAGAGGCGATCCAGTGGAAGATTTATGGCTGATTGAGTATGGATTCTACTTGTGACTCAGAGTTGATAATGGGATTCTCGTGCTTTCATATGATTGTATGTTAGAGGCGGTGAGTCGTGTGGGATTGAGATTTACATGTGCAAGTTTGCATTTTAGTTTCGAAGAGAAAGTAATGAGTTCTAGATAGTATTAACAGTTTCTGATGTGTAGAAGGATGCTGGCACTATCTGGTATCACCTGAGAAGAGCGTGTATTTCAGGAAGGCGCACTGTGCTTTTGTTACAACCCATGTTTTCGTACGTACGAGTCGTCATAAGTCAATTGATGTAAGCTCAA
>AWOL01S0101247.1:19573-30746 GCA_000715115.1 Nicotiana otophora
CAGTCCAGGCAGAAGAGTTATGCGGACTGGAAGGTTCGTGACTTGGCATTTATGGTTGGTTAGCGGGTCTTGCTTAAGGTATCGCCTATGAAGGGCGTCATGAGGTTCGGGAAGAAGGGCAAGCTGAGCCCGAGGTTCATTGGTCCTTTTGGGATATTGCGGCGAGTTGGGGAGGTTGCTTATGAGCTTGCCTTGCCTCCCAGCCTAGCAGGAGTTCACCCGATATTCCACGTGTCTATGTTCCGGAAGTATCACGGTGATCCGACTCATGTATTGGATTTCAGCTCAGTCCAGTTGGACAAAGATCTATCTTATGTTGAGGAGCCAGTAGCCATTTTGGACAGGCAGATCAGAAAGCTCAAGTCAAAGAATACTGCTTCAGTAAAGGTCCAATGGAGGGGTCAGCCGGTCGAGGAGGCGACTTGGGAGACCGAGCAGGATATGCGCAGCCAGTACCCTCATTTTTTCACAGTTTCAGGTTTGTCTTTATACTCGTTCGAGGACGAACGATTGTTTTAAGAGGGGGAGGATGTAACGACCCGGCCGATCATTTTGAGAATTAGAGCCCCAAACCCTTAATAACTGCTTTTCCCATATCTATTTTTGCTATTGTGACTTGCTGGGATAATTAGTTTTGAGTTTCGGAGTGTTTTGGGACACCTAGTCCCTAAATGAGAGCTTAAGCCTTAGGATTTGGACCGTAGTCGAAACTATGTGAAGACGACTCCGAAATAGAATTTTGTCGGTTCCGTTAGCTCTGTTAGGTGATTTTGGGTTTAGGGGCATGTCCGGATTGTGTTTTGGAGGTCCGTATCTCATTTAGGCTTGAAATGGCGAAAGTAGAATTTTTGGAGTTTTGGGCTGGTAGTGGAATTTTTGATATCGGGGTCGTTTTCTGATTCCGGAAGTTGGAGTAGGTCCATAATGTTGATTATGACTTGTGCGCAAAGGTTGAGGTCATTCGGATGTGATTTGACAGGTTTCAACATCAGTTGTAGAATTTTGAAGTTTCAAGTTCCTTAAGTTTGAATTAGAGGGTGATTCATAATTTTAACATTCTTTGATGTGATTTGAGAGCTAGAATAAGTTCGTATGGTGTTGTAGGATTGGTTGGTATGTTTGGTCGAGGTCTCGGGGGCCTCGGGTGAGTTTCGGACACCCAACAGATTTATTTTTGGACTTAGGAGGTTGCGGAAGTTTTCTGGTGTCTGAGTTCTGGTTTCCTTATACACGATCATGTGGGGTGATCCGCGATTGCATAGGCTTCAGTAGGCAGAGGATGGAATTGTTCTTGGTATTCGTGGACATGGGCATGCGAACGCGTAGTGATGTGAGGTGGTGCTTCGCGAACGCAGAGACAAGGTCACGATCGGGTAGGGTTAAGTGTACCAAAGCTGGACCACGCGATTTGCTCATAGCGAACGAGTGCGGATGTTCGTGATCGCATGAGTAGGGGAGCCAGAGCATCATGTTCGCGTGGTGGTTTACGCGATCGCGTAGAGTAATTTCTGGGGCAGCAAAGTTGTTCTTCATGATCGCGAGGCTATTTCCGCGATCGCGATTATGGAATCGCTGGGCAGTGTTAAAGTTTCCAAAAACGGGGTTTTTTCCATTTTTCCAAAAACTTGAGATAGGGAGCTCGGATTTGGATGAGAGTTTTGAGGGATTTTCAGGGATATCGATTGGGTAACGATTCTTAACTCCTTTATGGTTATATCTCACTAATCTATCATTAATTTCCTCTTTGATTTCGGATTTTTGGGGTTGAAATTGGAAAAACTTTGGAAGAACTTCTTCAACAAAGATTTCGAGTTTTGAAGGGGATTTGTGGTCTGATTGGAGCAAATTTTATATGGTTAGACTCGTGAGCAAATGGGTGTTCGTATTTTTGTGACTTTTACCTGATTCCGAGATGTGGTCCCACGGGTGATATTTGAGTTAATTTTGGAATTTTCGTTAAAATGTTGATTTCGTTAATTAGAAGAGTCTATTATTGTTGTATTTATGATATGTAATTCCTTTTGGCTAGATTTGGGCCATTCAGAGCCGTATATTAGTGGGAAAGGCATTGTGACCGATTGATTGAGCTTCATTCGAGGTAAGTGGCTTGCCTAACCTTGTGTTGGGGTCTTTTCCCTTAATATGTTTGGTATTAATTGATATGTGGGCGCCGTGTACGTGAGGTGACGAGTACGTACATGGGCTATTATTGCAAAAATCCCGTTTTTCCTTTCTAAATCATAAACTGTTTTCCCTTATTAAATTACACTAATATGTTTAATTGTTTATCTTAGATTAGAGGAGCATGCTTACGTGTTTTAATTGCTTATTTGACATTCTATGCGCCATGCTTAGTTAAGTCCATATTTTCCTTATTTGTGTTCAGTATAAACCGTATAACTCGATGCCATACCTGCCATTTCATCTTGCGTTGCATATTTATATTGGGACTACAGACATATTCCGGGAGATTCCCCTGTCTTGCATATTTATTTTGGGACTACGAACGTATTCCGGGAGATCCCCCAGCACTGCATATGAGATCCCCTAGTACTACGTATTTACTTTGGGACTACAGACGTATTCTGGGAGATCCTCATGTACTGCATATTCATTTAGAAACTATGGGACGGTATCCTGAGAGATTTTCCACTGTGTTTACCTTGTTCTGAGCCGACGACTCCCTTAACTGTTAAATTTTGAGAATTTCTTTAACTGTGTTACCGTAAATTTTACTTATATCTTTTATTTTTTTATTTATTATGTTTACTCCGGTAGGGCCTTGACCTGACCTCGTCACAACTCGACCGAGGTTGGGTTTGGCACTTACTGAGTACCATTGTGGTGTACTCATGCCCTTCCCTACACATGTTTATGTGTACAGATCCAGGTGCGAGCTATCAGCCTCGCGGTTAGTGCTTGCTGCTGATTGTAGGAGACTTCAAGGTACTACTGCTTGCGCCCGCAGATCTTCGTAGTCCCCTTCTACTCCCTCGCCTAGCTACTTTCTTTATTATCTTCAGCTATTTGTATAGAGCTATATAGATTATAGCAGCTTGTGACTTAGTGATATTCTGGGTCTTGGGAAATTATTTTGTATATGCTGAGTGGTACTACTCTTGGCTATTTACAATATGCTCTTGATCTTAAAAATATTGTGTTTTCTTTATATTTTGTTTTTTTGTAATATTAGGCTTACATAGTCGTAAAGACTAGGTGCCATCACGACACCTTACGGAGGGTTAATTTGGGTCGTGACACATACTGCATTGCATGGCTGAAACATCGCCCCAAACTGCATTGCATGGCTGATAGATCGCCTCATACTGCACTACATGGTGAAAGATCGCCCCATACTGCACTACATGGCTGAAAGATCGCTCCATACTGCATTGCATGGCTGCAAGATCGCCTCATATTGCACTGCATAGCAGAAAGCTCACCCCATACTGCATTGCATGGCTGAAAGATCGCACCATTTTGCATTGCATGGCTGAAAGATAGCCTCATACTGCATTGCATGGCTGAAAGATTGCCTCATACTGCACTGCATGGTGAAAGATCGCCCCATACTGCACTACATGGCTGAAAGATCGTCCCATACTGCATTGCATGGCTTAAAGATCGCCTTATACTGCATTGCATGGCTGAAAGATCGCCTCATACTGCATTGCATGTAGGGGTGGGCATCGGTCGGTTTGGTTCGATTATGAATATTATTGGTTTAGCATATCGGTTATCAGTTTACAAATATGATAAACCGATAACCAAACCGATAAGATATTAGTTATTGGTTATCGGTTAATCGGTTATCGATCATTATCGGTTTACCCGATAAGATAACTCAATCTAGAGTTAAGCAAAAAATAGGAGAGTAAAACAGTTTTGAAACTCGTTTCTGGCCACAACTAAAATAGTTTTATAAAACAGTTTTATATCGGTTCTGGACAGCGGACACAACTAATTGTGCTAATCTTCCTGCTAGCTTTGACTTAATCTGACCCTTGCAATATAGTTGTTGTATCACATGTTTTACTACTTGTGCTAAAATAGTTCTATATCTGCAACTAATATTCAACGTAATCAACACTGCATTGAACAAAGAATCTGCAACAAACATAATCAAACACTACATTAAACAAAGAATCTGCAACTAATATTCAACATAATGTTGCTGCTACAACTTTTCAGTTTCCAACACTACAAATATCAACATAATGTTGCTCCTAAGCCATAAAATTTGCAACTAATAGTTCAACACTACAAACAATTGTCCAATTGTTTGAAAGAGTAGGGATGACATCGATAGAATCAAACACAACTAATAGTTCAAACACATTAATAACAATACAAAGTAGTAGCAATTTCACCTTAAGATTAACAAGTTCAAACATAGTACTAATAGTTCAAATTCAAGTTAACAAGACAACAACTACTCAATCCTTATAGGCTTCACCAAATTGCGCTCCAAACAATGCTCAACATGCCTCATTAAGTACTTAGTATTAGTTTCTCATGCATTGTAACATAAAACAAGAAGACAATGACTACATCTTACTTTTCACCATCCATCATCACCTTCTTTAATCCTTTCATAGTGACTCCAAACATGTGAGATAGCTTTGAGACCACAAAGTTGAGGCATGGTTACACCTATTAAACATAAAAAGAAAAAATATTAAGTCAAGTAATATTTGTAAACATACTATGTGTTATATAAGTTGAATAATTAACTTACCAAAGTTTTAACTCACAACTATCTAAGATTCTACACATCATCATCGCAAGGTTCGTTTCCAAATTTGGAAAAATCTATGAGAATATATATTAATAAGTCAAACAACAAAAATATTAAATAAAATATTTATAAAAATAATATACAATCAAACAAATTAAAATATTGCTACCTTGTTCTAGTTGCTCGAGAACATCTAAATCTTCCTCAACACTTACAGGTAATGACTCACTCCGAAGCCAATCTTGAAGGCATACTAGAACTTCCACCAATTTAGGAGTCAATGAACTCCTAAATGAATCAAGAATACGCCCTCCAGTGCTAAATTCACATTCGGATGCAACACTTAAAATAGGAATAGATAACATATCCCGAGACATCTCAGCAGGAATGGGGAATCTAGGTGAGTTTACTTTCCACCAAAGCAATATATTAGAGTCTGCTATTTCATTTTCAACTTCTTCTGTAAGATATTTTTCCAATTCTGATTTAGAATCTGAACCTCCAATCCAAGCTTTATGTCTTTTTAATTCTTCAAAGAAAGAACCAAAAGCTCCTCCTCTTTGGACACTAATAGTATTCGTTAAAAACGATGAAGTAGAAGTTTCCATTGTGTCCAATGAAGAGTTGGATAAATATGAAGAAGGACGACAACCTTTATCTTTTGAATGAGACTTTACATACTCATCAAACAACGAAGTCATGTATGCATGCACTGCCTTCGTGATAATTGGCCCTTTTTCTTCAAACATTTTCGCAAGTGCAAAACTAACAGAATCAAACTTGTATCGAGGATCCAAAACATATGAAATGAAAATCATCTTGTTCATTTTTTCTGGATCCCCCCAATACTTATCAAATTTCTCCTTCATCTTCTTTGCCATTGAACCCAAAAGAATATCTTCATTTAATATCAATTGTTTCAAGTAAACAACAACTTCACAAATTTCAATAAAATGATAATTTGATGTAACATAAAGTGAGCCAGATACCTTTAAAGTAAGCTTAAAAAGATTTTAAGAAATTTTGTCAATTTCTTTACATCCTCCCAATCACTACTCAAAAGTGTACCTGCAGGACTTCCATCCACAATATAAACAAACTCAAGATGATGTGACAAGCCAATATCATGATCAACATATTCTAAAANGTACCTGCAGGACTTCCATCCACAATATAAACAAACTCAAGATGATGTGACAAGCCAATATCATGATCAGCATATTCTAAAATTGCACTCTCATATTCAATATCCCTGTTCAACATCAAGTATGTTGAATTCCACCTTGTAGGAATATCCAAACATAAAGATTTCCTAACTAGATTTTCTTCATCACAACATTCCTGAAACTTTTTCCACCTAGCAGGAGACTGTCTGATATATCTCACTGCTTGCCTAATACGTTCAATAGACACAATTGATTCTTTTATACCATCCTGAACAACAAGATTCATAATATGAGACATACATCTCACGTGAAGGTGCTTACCATTCATGGAATTGGTCCCCCATTTAGTTAACTTCTTAGAAAGCTCATTCACCGTCACATCATTTGAACTAGCATTATCAACTGTGACAGCGAAAATGTTTTGTAACCCCCACTCTTTCAAACAATTAATAATACTATTTGCCATATCTTCACCCCTATGACTAAAAATTGGACAAAAGTTGATAATTCTTTTATGCATTTTACATTCACTATCAATCCAATGAACAATAATACACATATAATTTATTCGTTGTAAGGAAGTCCAAGTATCAGTGGTAAGGCAAACTCTCTGATCTTTAAAAAGCTTCACCAACTTACATTTTTCCTCATTGAAATGATCAAAACAGTCACGAGTCACAGTTCTACGTGAAGGAATTCGAAAAAAAGGTTGTGCAACTTTCATAAAATTCATAAAACCTTCCTTTTCAACAAAGCTGAAAGGAAGTTCATCAACGATCACCATACGACACAAAGCCTTCCTACATTGTTCTTGATTAAATTTCTAAGGAACAACAGCTATATCACCCTTATTACCCCCCAGAACAGGTTGAAAGGCTAATTTTGATTGACGTTTTGCAACATCTAAAGGTAGTTTTTTACAATTGGTCATATGTGTAAGCAGTGATTTCGTACCATTATCTTTAGTATCAGCAAAATATTCTCTTTTGCAATGTTTACAGACACCCTTTTGATTTCCTCCCGAATCAATAATTTGGTCAAAATGATCCCATGCAGGAGACCTCTTTTTTCTTTGTCTCCTTAATGCTGATTGAACTGATTGAAATTGTGCTGTCGCATTTGAATTAGAAGCTCCACTTTCACCAATCACCTTATCAATTATGATATTTTCAGCCATGCGTTTGTGTCACTGTGAGTTTGAATTTTAAAAAAATCAAGCAGCGAGGCAAAAAAATCTTAAAAAATAAATTGAAAGCTTGAAAAGAGTTGACACATTAGTTAACAGATCTTTGGAATACAAGAAAAAGAAAAGAGCAATGTAATGCATGGTTATTCCAATGCAATCACAAGTAAAACCTCCCTATCCCGAACAATACAAAGTATTTATCATTTGTCAAATTGAAGGTACATGCACATATTTGAGCTTAAAAAGTCAATGTTCTTAAGAGTTACTCAAGAAGTTGAGCACCAAATATAACTAATCAAATGTGTTACTACTGACTGCACAATGCAGTACCAGTAACTTCTTTTGATCGGTGAATGCACTACCAGTAAGGTTCTATTTTTATGACAAAATCTTAAAAATTGAATTAAAAGAATCTAGACATAAGGCAACTAAACAAAATACATACTGGTTTTATCCTACACCTACTTTCTCTGTGATTTTATAATTAATATTCTCAGAAGTTTTTCATTCTTAAAGATGATTCTGCGATTTCCTAGTACAAGACTTAGTTGGAGTAGCATAGACAATTATCATATCATCACAACTCCTTTTCATACCACTAGGAGTGCTTAACGTGGAAGACCAACTTAAACTTGACTAGAAATTGTTAAATGAGTTCCATGTAGACAATGAAGATAAAGTAACTAAAAACTTACACGAAGAATGAAGATGAAGCTGAAGAATGCGGCTGAGAAATGTGAACTGTGAAGCAATTGAAGAGTGAAGAGTCTGAACTCTGAAGAATGCGGCTGAGGCTGAGAAAGAATAAAGCCCTAGCATATCTGCATATGTATATACTTAAGGGTAAAGTAGTAATTTCGTTAATTCTTATTGGGTTATCGGTTAACCTAATAATAGAATTACCAAACCGAGGCTCGAACCGATAACCCAATAGTGAAAATATTCTAAACCGTTACGGAACCGTTAACCCAATAACCCAATACCGATAACCCAATAAATAATTAACAGTTCGGGTTATCAGTTTTACTCGATATATGCCCAGCCCTAATTGTATGGTGAAAGATCGCCTCATGGTTGAAAGATCGCCTTATACTGCATTGCATGGTTGAAAGATCACCACATACTGCATCTGAATGGCTGAAAGATCGCCTCATACTGCATCCGCATCGGCTGAAAGATTGCCTCATACTGCATTGCATGGGCTGAAAAATCGCCAAATTATCCAAAGCAGTCATAGTCTAAAGGCACCATTTTCATGGCCAAGGACACAATTTCATGGCCTAAGGATCCGAATTTGCACATAGCCTCTGGACAGAGAAGAATAGAAGTGAAATTTGTTCCTAAACTTCATAGCCTCTGGAAGATAAGCACAGATGTTTCCGTACCGATCCTCCAGACTCTACTAAGCTTGCTCTTGAATCACGAGACCTAGGCAACCTAATGCTCTGATACCAACTATCACAACCCAAAATTTCCCATCGACGAGACCGTGATGGTGCCTAACATTTCACTTGCTAGGCAAGCCAACGTTAGAGAATCATTAAACCAATTCCTTATTTCAATTCAGTAATTAACAATAATTAACTAAGATGAAATATAATAAGTGCAGAATATTATAAAACTGTATTAATTACTACCACCCGGACCTGGAGTCACAATTCACGAGCATTCTAGAATTTACTACAAGTAATAGTCTAAAAAAAATACAAATGTCTGATTGAAAGAAACAGTAAAACAGAAAGGATAGACGGAGACTTCAAGGTCTGTAAACGCCGACAGATCTACCTTGAGTCTCCGAATAGTGGACCAATAGCAAAAAATCTCGATCAACCCGAGCCGGTATCAAAATATGCACGTAAAGTGCAGAGTGCAGCATCAGTACAACCGACCCCATGTACTAGTAAATGTCGAGCCTAACCTCGGCGCAATAGTGACGAGGCTAGGGCAAGACACCCATATATAACATGAATAGTATAATCATGCTAGTGGCAATAACAGTAAATAAAACTATAACGCAGAAATAATAGGAAGGGAACATATAGTAGGGGAATACAACATAAAGAGTGAGAATAATGAAAAGACAGAATTAAACCGAAAATCCTTAAACAAATTGAGCAAATAAAACAACAAAGGAAATCTGCACGGCATCACCCTTCGTGCTTTTACACTCAACCTCACCAAATAAATAAATAGAACGGCACGGCATCACCCTTTGTGCTTTTACTCTCAACCTCACAAATAAATAAATAGAACGGCACGGCATCACCCTTTGTGCTTTTACTCTCAACCTCACAAATAAATAAATAGAACGGCACGACATCAGACTTCATGCTTTTACTCTCAATCTCACCGAATAAATAAATAGAACGGCACGACATCACCCTTCGTGCATTAAACCTCTCATAATATACACGGCATCACCCTTCGTGCTTTACACTCTTCCTCACAATATAAATAATGCATGCACGGCATCACCCTTCGTGCTTTACACTCCTCCTCACAAATCACGGAATCAATAACAACAGATAGATAGGAGTATCACAAAGAAACCAGTATTTTACCCATAATCAATATCACAATGTAACCCCAACCTTGAATCAATATTCGAAGGTTACCAAATCTCAGTGAAACCAGATATAAGTCACCCAACATTTCAAATAACCCGCTAAGCATGGATAGTAAAATTTAAGGCTACAAAATAGACAAGAATAGAATTCCACTCGCATCCTATGACTCGACAACGACGCATAGATACTCTTCACCTCACCTATACATCGTATTTAACATCCAAACACGTTGCAAATAAACACATAATACCTATTCCCTCAAGCCAAAGTTAGACACACCACTTACCTTGCTCCGAACACCACCTAATTCTCAATCACAACTTTTCCTTTGAAATTTACCTCCAAACCACTCGTATCTACTCAAAAATGACTCAATAACATCAAATATTGCTAAAGGAATCAATTATATTTCATAAATTAAATTTTCCAAATTTTCCTCCAAAAGATTGAAAAAGCAACCCCGGGCCCGCTTGATCAAAACCCGAGGTTCGGACCAAAATCTTTTTACACATTCACCCCCGAGTCCGAATATATAATTAGTTTTGGAATCCGACCTCAAATTGAGGTCTAAATCCCCAAATTTCAAAATTCCTAAGTTCTACCCAAAAATCTTACTTTCACTATAAAAGTTCTAGATTCTAGGTTGAAATCTTGTTATAAGATGTAACAGATTGAAAGAAAAGAGTTAGGAATCACTTACCTATGGTTTGGGGAAGATTTGGTCTTTGGAAAATCGCCTCTTAAGGTTTAGGGTTTAGACAATATGAAGAATGAATGAAAAATCCCGTCTAAGTCCCTTTTACTCAGCTGCAGGTGTAGCAATTGCAGCATGAACTCCGCAAATGCGAAAAAACAATCGCAATTGCGATGCCCTTCACAATCCCGCTGCCTTCGCAAATGCGAGGAATATGTTGCATTTGCGACCACTGAAACTCGCAAATGCGAGTAGATGTTCGCATTTGCGAACTTGCCCCTTCTCAGACTCCCTTAAAAATTGCGAAGGTAACCTCGCAAATGTGAAAACTGCTGGCCCAAGCTTCTGATCGCAATTGCGATGAAAGCTTCGCAATTGCGGACCCTGTTATGTTTGCATTTGCGATGCCTGATCTCGGAATTGCGTGATCAGAGGCCTGCAACAGGTTCAGTAATACCAGTAAAATTTTCTAAGTTCCAAATATCTCGTGGCCTATCCGAAATTCACCCGAACCCTCTGGGCTCCAAACCAAACATGCACACAAGTCTAAAAACATCATACGAATTTGCTTGCGCGATCAAATTGCCAAAATAACACCTAGAATTACGAATTTAGTACCAAATCAAATGAAATTCTCAAGAACACTTTAAAATTCATATCTTCTCAACTGGACGTCCGAATCACGTCAAATCAACTCCGTTTCTCAGCAAATTTCACAGACAAGTCTTAAAAATCATAATGAACCTAGAACACTGCTGTGCTCGGAAAAATCTAACCTCACGAACTGGTTGGCCAAAGCCTGAACATCCCATGCAAGCGGTC
>AWOL01S0101251.1:0-21015 GCA_000715115.1 Nicotiana otophora
GACTGTGTAGCTTAACTCGTCTAAATTTTATTTGGGTCAAACTAGGTTATAGGTCAACTTAAGTTGAGCAATGGTTTAAAACCCAACAAAAAATATTATTGGGAATTTTTTGTATATATACAAGATTTTAAATTTATTTACCCAGTTTTGTCTAAGTTTTCATATTTACATGAAGTAACAGAAGTTTTTTACAAAATATATACAAATCCGGTCAAAATCTACAATTTATTTACAATTTATCTATAAAATAAATACATATTTTTTGTACAGAATCCGGTCAAAAACTACAATTTACATACAATTTATATCAATTATGTAAGTTGTAGATATTTCGTATACCGTTTCTACATTCGACATACAAAATATATACAATTTGTTATGTCTTCTTTTTCGAGTTTCAATCTGAAACTTCAACCAAAACCACCTTGAATCTTCACCAAATTATCTCAAATTTGAGATATAAACTCCAACGGATATTCCCAATCATTTGCAACAACACCCAATCCAAACAAAAAATAATTTCATAAAAATTTATTTTCGAATTCAAATCTTTAAAGTTTTTTAATGACTGTCAATGAAGTTTTTAATAGATTAACATAGTTTCCAATTCAATCTACTTAAAAGTATACTTAAACACAGGACTGAATGGACTTGTAGTTTCTCATTTATTTGAGGAAATTATGGGCTTTCAAACACAGGACTGAATGGCCTTTGGCCCATAATTATGATAGAATTGGACTATGATTAGAGTGCGTAGACTAGTCGGAACTCATGCATTGTAGGCCTGTCTTTATCAGGATATTATCACTTTTAGCCCACACCAAAAATTATTTACATTCTGTTGCCGAACAAATATATACAATTTGTATAATTTTTATATATAATATATATAACGTGTGTGTGTATGTATAATATATTTTTTTCTGCTATTATTTTGAGAGCGGTTATACAATGTTATTTTTCTGTCTTTTATCCGCGACTATAGTGGGTTGGTGATGCGGGCTTTTTATAAACAAGCCTATTAGTGCAGGAGTTATTGGAGCCCACTCACAAACGGTAGATGGGAAGCCCATTGAAAATAAAAACAATAAAGTGCTCTTTAAGAATAGACAATTAGGGGAACAAATTCCTTTTTTCTTCTTCGAACTTTATGTTGTAAAGGTTTTGGTTTTATTCCTATTCCCAATATGTCATTATTTTAAGTTATGAACATCAACTAGATTGTTGGAGTAATTCCACTAAAAACTTTAATTCTACTTTTATTATTTAAAAAAAAGTCAGATTTTGCCGTGGTTCCTTCGGTGCATATCGTATAGTAGCAATTAATATGCTCTCGTTTTATCAACATACTCACACCACGCATGTTTTACAAAGGGCATAAATTCCTTCGTGAATGGCTTTGATGTGCTTAAATAAAACTTTTCAAAAAAAAAAGCAACTAATGATCACCTCACATATCAGTTTAAATGAAAACTAAAAGCGACAAATCACCTTTGCTTTTGACTGTTAGAGACTGAATACACTGATTGATTAATTAAGCAGTTTATCTTATTGGAACCTTAGTGTTTCAAGTTTATCTTATCAATATCATAGTCTTTGCTGTCTAATTGTATTTTTCGTACCATCTATATGGAGGAAGGAAAATCCTACTCCCCTCTTATCTATATAGAAGAAAAAGGAAAGAACGAAAATGAAAACGAATTTAAGAAAGTATATATTCATGAAGAGGCAGAGAAATTGGAAGTGTCTTATCTACTTGTAAAAGGGACTAGAGATGACTTAATATTTCCTCAATTTTAATTTATGTGAACTAAATTAAGTGAGCATAGAATTTAAAGAAAAAATAAGGACTTTTGGAATTTTCGATCTGAAATATGTCATGATATTTTGTGACTAGGAGTTTTGAAATTTATGGTCTGAAATAAGTCATAATATTTGTATCGCTATAAAAATTTCTCATTAAACATAAAATAAAAAATTAAAATTAAATTTTTTAAATTAAAAAAAATTAAACGAATGACAAAACACGTCAATTAAAACGAAGGAACAGCTTTTATCGGGCTTCAAGGATGTCCAACCAAATTTGTTTGGGGCCAAAGGATGTGGTGCATGTCACTGCCCTTACTTTAACCACAAGTTTCAGGTTCGAGACATGTGTATGGAACAATCCATGGTTGGGAATGTTTTTTTTTCGAATGGGCCTTACATAGCGCGAATTCGAATATAATCGGGCTCCAATACGGATATCGAATACCGAGCAAGAAACCAAATTTGTTTTTTTTTCAACGGAAAATTCCTTATCTACAAAAGACAAAGTGAGTCCCTCCAACTCTCTAAGTCAAGGTGATTGGGGTCCCTAGAGAACAAAGAGGGACCATTCAAGGTGGGCTTGGAATCAGTGAGCAAAAGAAGAGGATCCATTCTTAAACAGTACTCTCCACTGGGCTTTTTATGTTGAGCATGCGCAAATCGCCACATAAGACAAAGTGGGTCCCTTATCCTTTGATCTTTTCTATGACGTGGAATCACAGGGTCTCGTGATTTGAAAAGATTTGCGTGCTAGGGAAGCATGTGGCCACTAATTTATTGTCAACATTCTCGGTATTCATCAATAGTTTCTTTTTCCATTTTTTGGTTCCGTTCTGCGAACATAAAAAAGTGCTGTCTCTTTTTTCCTACTTCCTACATAGAAAAAGGGATTAAAATTTTGTGACAAAAAGTTATTTATTATATTTACCTTGAAAATGGAAAAGCATTATTGTGTCAACTGTCAAAGAGTATAAATAATTTGCTAATTCAGCCAATAAAATAATACTCCCTCCGGTCCACAATAAGTGACCAATTTATCTTTGGCACACTCGTTAAGAAAATACGAATTCCTAGAAAAAAAAATATTTTTTCTCAATTAACCTTAATTAATTATTACCTAGACACATTAGAATATGTAAATAAGGGTAAATTTTGGAAAAATAAAATTAATTCTTTCTTGATTATGTAAATTCACACTTATTTTGGACCAAAATAAAAAGGTAAAATGGTCACTTATTGTTACGGCCCAAAATCTCACCATAGGCGTCGTGATGACACTTAGTATCTAAGACTAGGTAAGCCGATTACAATTACATTTCGAGCCATTTTTTTCATTTTATTCAATACAAGTGTCAAAACCAACAACGAAAATATTCAAACAACCTCCCAAGACTGGTAATACCGAGTCGCGAACTCTAACTGAATACATGCAATGATCTCAAGAATCGAATATACAATACTTTTCGAATAAGAGTTGATAGTACAATAAAATGAAATGTCTCCAAGGGACTGCGACGATCAAGCATCTCTACCTTGAATTCTTGCGATCAACACACTAACTTTGCCCGAGTCCGATATCTCCAATACCTGGCTCTGCACAAAAATATGCAGAAGTGTAGTATAAGTACACCACAGTCGGTACCCATTAAATATCAAGACTAACCTCGGTGGAGTAGTGATGAGGTACAGTCAAGACACTCGCTAGTCAAATAACCTGTGCAATATAGCAGTATACAATAGTACTGAAAAAGAACTAGCACTGATAGCAACAAAAATCAACCAGTGATATAAACAACAAGGTAACAAGAACACCATAATTATTGCTCAAACGAATAAGGAACACAAGTACAACCAATTAATCAAGTCCTTCGAATATAAATCTTTCATATATAATTCTTTCAAATAAAAGTCACTCTGTGACACCTCATTTCATAATCATAAAACACGGGTCTCAGCGCACTTTCATATTTCCGTAACACGAGTTTTAGCCCACTTTCATATTTTCACGGCACCTCGTGCCCATATTTCTATCAAAACCTTACAGACAGCTCACGTGCCAATAATAAAAATCATCATATTTTTTCCGGCACCTCGTGCCCACATTTCATATCTGTTGCGGCGGGCAACCCGATCCCATATAATGTTAATCATATCTGTTGCGGTGCGCAATCCGGTCCCATATAACATAATCCGCTCGGCACTAGCCACAGGCTCACAATTTCAACATTGATCAGACTATTATCAAGTTTACCAAAACAACAAGATAAGTTGCACAAGATATAAAAATAAACACACGTAAAATCGCAACATCATATGAAAATTACCAATGCAATAATCGCACATCATCACATAAAAATTACCAACACAATAACCCTACATCATCACATATCATCTCTGACAATAGCCACCCTTATCTCTCTTATAGCCTCCCTTATCCCTCCGCCCTGACAATATCAATAGCCACCCTTATCACTCTTATAATAGCCTCATTTATCCCTCCGCCCTGACAATATCAATAGCCACCCTTATCGCTCTTATAGTCACCCTTATCACTCTTATAATAGCCTCTCTTATCACTCCGTTTAATAGCCTTCCTTATCACTCCGTCCAGACAATATCCCAGCACACATAACAACAGTGAAATGCCACCCTTATGCCCGCATAATGTTAATAATGGAATGCCACCCTTATACACCGCATAACAGTAACCCAAAATTACACAACAATTCACATAGAATATTATCACAACAGCACAACATTATCAACTCGTATTTACAAATTGCCCGTAGGCCACAACCATTCCAAAGGTATAACAAAGTAAATTAATTTCACAACAGATAGTACACGGCTCAACACAATGTATATAAAATATCAAAAACAGCCACAGGGATGGGAAAATAACTCATCATAGGACAATGCCTTCTTTAATCCAAATTCTAGATAAATATATAAACGCCTCAATTTAAACTTATTTAATTAATTATTTGCAGATGAAAAATCCATAATGTGATTATTTTCAAGAAATATCAAATCAACAAACACACGAAATTCACATAAAAATACAAGTGGCAATCACACCAAATTATCATATAAAATACAAACTCGACAAACAAGGAATGAAGCATGACAAATCAAGGATTTACTAAGTTTCAACAATTTTCTAATTTAATACATCAGGGCGTCTACGAATTTCAACCGATATAATTTGCACATATAAACCAAGTACGTACTCGTCACCTCGCGTACATGGTTTTTAATTACACAATTTCTACATAAGACTCAATGCCTAAGGGGTAATTTCCCCACTCAAGGTTAGGCAAGATACTTACCTTTTTGAAGTTAGGACGATATTCCAAAATAGTCTTCTTGCTTGAATTGACCTCCAGACAGCTCAAATCTATCCAAATTAATTGTATAACTTCATTAAAATTCATTGAAAATAATTCCGGATAATATAACGTTGACTTAAAATTTCACATTAAAAAGTCAACACAGGGCCCGCATCTCGGAACCCGATAGACTTTTTACGAAATCTGAACACCCATTCCGATACGATTCCAACCATACCAATTTTATCAAATTTCGATAACGAATCGACCTCCAAATCTAAAATTTTTATTTTTGAAAGATTTTACAAAAATCTCAATTTCTTCCATCAAAACTCGAATTAAACGATGAATATAACCATGGATTTATGAAATATAATCACTTTCGGATATAGAACGCTTACCCAGTTCAAACTCGTGAAAATCCCCTCTGAAAATCGCATAAACCGAGCTCCCCAACTCTATTTTTGTTAAAAATGGCAAAAACCTCCCGTTTATATGGATTTTTAATGTTCGAGCGCCCACATCTGGCGTGGGGCGTTGCCTGTGGCGCTGTTTCCAGAACCTCTAGACATCCCAGCGCCAGGGGCTAGAGCCTCAAGCAACCCTGAGCGTTGGTGATGGGATTTTATTTTTTCTGACACGGAAATGGGCATAACTCTCTCATACGATATCCGAATTTGACGATTCGTTTTGCTATGGCTCCGTAATTTCAATACGGATCTAATGCCTCAATTAAAACTGAATTTAATTTGGAGCTCATTTGCTTAATATTATACCACGTATTCTTGAAGAATCGGCATCGAAATATTCTAGAAATATCTAAATTAAATTCCATTAACCATCCGAAATCCACCCGAAGCCCTCGGGACCTCAATCAAATATACCAATAAGTCCTAAAACAATATGGATTTATGAAATATAATTACTTTCGGATATAGAATACTTATCCAGTTCAAACTTGTGAAAACCCCCTCTGAAAATCGCCCAAACCGAGCTCTCCAACTCTATTTTTGTTAAAATAGCAAAAACCTCCCGTTTATAGGGATTTTTAATATTCGAGCGCCACAGGTGGCGTGGGGGGGGGGGGGTGCCTGTTTGCACTATTTCCAGAACCTCTAAACATCCCAGTGCCAGGGTTAGCGCCCCACACTACCCTGGGCGCTGGTGACAGGATTTTGTTTTTTCCGACACGGAAATGAGCATAACTCTCTCATATGATGTTCGAATTCGACGATTCATTTTTCTATGGTTCCGTAATTTGAATACGGATCTAATGCTTCAATCAAAATTGAATTTGGAGCTCATTTGTTTAATGTAATTTCTTGAAGAATCGACGTCGAAACATTCTAGAAAATATCCAAATTAAATTCCATTAACCATCCGAAATCCATCCGAAGCCTTCAGGACCTCAATCAAATATATCAACAAGTCCTAAAACAACATACGAACTTAGTCGATGCCTCAAATTATATCAAACAATACTAAAACACGAATCACACCCCAATTGAAGATTAAATGAAACAATCGAATTCCAACTTCTACATTCGATGCCGAAGCCGATCAAATCAGGTCCAATTGACTTTAAATTTTGCACACCAGTCATAAATGACATAATAGAACTATTCAAATTTCCAAAATTGGATTCTAACCCCGATAACAAAAAGTTAATTCCCGATCAAATTTTCTAAAAATCCTCCATTTTCCAACTTTCGCCAAAATGCATCAAATTATCCTACGGACTTCCAAATCCAAATCCGGACATACGTCTAAGTACGAAATCACCCTACGAAGATATTGACATCATCAAAATCACATTGCGGAGTTGTTTTCTCAAAAGTCAAACTTCGGTTAACTCTTTTCATTTAAGCTTCAAAAACAAGGATTGTTCTTCCAATTTAATTTCGAACCTTCCAAAACCAAACTCGACCGCACACGCAAGTCATAATACACATTACGAAGCTGCTCGGGACCTTAAGTCACTGAACGAGATGCTAATTCACAAAACGACAAGTCGGGTCGTTACATTCTCCACCTCTTAAACAAACGTTCGTCCTCGAACTTGCAGGAATCTTTCTAAGGACATTAAATTGCTGAGTGTATTCTTACACACATACTCGCGGGTGATTTTACGTCACCACAAATTTAACATGGGTCCGAAAACACCATCTCAGTTGAGATTATTTCTTTTATACACATTTATACACTTTAAAACTAATTTCTTACACTCCAAACATTATTAAAAGACCTGATTTTTTACATCAACACACTGTATTATTCTCAACCGGCTGTAGCAACTCGTGCCTACGCACACGTCATATGTTTTTCCATAATCATATCTCTGGTCATAATAGTTTTTCATAATTAATTCCAACATCGTCAATTAACCTCACATTATCCAAAACTTCGTTTTAAATTTTTACAACACTGACAGCAAAACGTGAGGCATGAAGACCTCATAATTATTTACCCAAATTAACGAGTCACATTTAACGCCATATGGGCACTTACCTCATAGGCTAAAACTCAATAATTACAGCACGAATATGGTTAAATATGCACAGAAATACATAAAAAAATTATCGAATAAGCCTAACAGGCATGACTCCCTATTAGTACTATAGTACAAATTAAATTTCACAAAGGGAGAATTTAAAACACATGAATTCAACCACAAGGATCTCATCCTGATATAACTTCCACCGCGGTTTGTAGCCCGGTTTAAACATTTCACATCATATTAAAATGCGAGGATCAGGTCCTCAGCTCTGAGTCACAAGTAATATGAACATTGTGCCTACTGAAACTTTTCATATATTTTCTTTATTCTTTTTAATAAATTCCGTGAAATAATTTCACAACACATAATGAACCCCCATAACGGTAGGGCATATAATCCATAAAATTGTAATCAATTATCCCGAAATTACATCAAAACACACAGTAGTGAGTAACCGAAAGTCACTTTTGGAATCATAGCCCTTAATAGTGTGCAAAACAAAATGCTAGACACGGGCTAACACCATCAAATCTCCCAATGGGGATAAATACGTGAGTGGTGTACAAATCACAAACTCGTCCTATATGGAGCATGATAGGAGGTCTCACCCCGATAATCAAAATTAAATCAAAATAAGAATATGGCTCCTCTATTATGAATTAAATTATACCAGTAATGACACCATATGGTGTAGCGGCCTTAGCCATACCATCGCAAGTTTATCAACGGGTCAGGCCTCCCCTTCTAGGGTGCCCTCTATCCGCCTGTACTCCACCCCTAACTGGCTGTGCATGTGGGGTAGTAACTGGGATAGAGCTTGTAGCCTGTGTGTTCTGGTGAAATTCACCTTTCCCAAATCTAGGAAAATATCTCATAATGTGCCTAGTATCACCACACTCATAACAACCCCTCTAAGGTCGCGACTGCTCGTACTGAGTCTGTTCTAGATATCTGGAATAACCACTGTAAGAACCTCATATCGGTGATGCACTAAAAGTACTAACTAGAGCATCGCGAGTATTATGAATTACGGACTAGGCTGACCAACTACCCGAGCCTCCGCCATGATAAGTGATAGCTACAGAGTAGAATCCACTGAATTCTTCAAAATTTTGATACCTCTTGGCCTCCTGTAGACTTCCTTTCCTCACTTCAAACACTTTCTAGCATCCTGGCAATCTCCGGTACTTGCTGAAATGGAGTATCATACTGTAGCTCTCGAGCCATACATATTTTAAAATCATAATCGAGCCCTTCGATGAATATGCGGCCTCGCTCTCTAACTGTAGAAACCAAAATAGGTGTATGATGGGCTAACTCACTGAACCTGATAGCATATTCTGACACCGTCATAGTGCCCTGACGCAACCGTTCAAAATCTATGCGTCACGCATCCCAGAGAATATGGGGAACAAACTCTTTCAAAAGCAAATATCTCTAAAAATTGAGCCCAAGTTGGTGGTGTTGTATCGACTGGTCTACCCTCTTCATAAACTTGCCTCCATTGATATGCTGCTCATGACAGCTGAAATGTAGTAAAGGTAACTCCGCTCACTTACACAATACCCATGGTACAACGAATACGATGATATTTTTCTAGAAATTCCTGAGCATTCTCGGTAGTTGTGCCACTAATAGTAGGTGGACTATACCTCTTAAATCTCTCAAGTCTCTTTTGTTATTCTTCTGACGTCTCTGGCTTGACCTCAGGCTGAACCGGAATAACAGGTTGTACCGGCACCACACTCGGAACCTAACCAATGTGAACCTGACCAATGTGAACCTATTGCTATGGAGTACGGGCGGTAGGAGTCTGAGCTCCTTCCCCTATTTGTAAAATATTTGGTGAAACGAAGATCAATCCCGCCTGAGTTAATGTACCAAACATATTCAGGAACTGTGCTAAAGTATCCTGAAGTTCGGGGGTAACAACATGTGTTTCTAGTACCTGTCTACCAACTAGAGCTACTGGTGTCTCCTCAACTGCTGCTCTGACAGGTGCTCTTCCTGCACATGTGCCCTTCCTCGGCCTCCACCTCGGCCCTGGCCTCTTGCGGCCCTAGCAGAATGCGCTGGTGTCTGCTCCGCTGAGTCGATAGCACGTGTCCTCACCATTTATGAGATAATAGAGATACAAAGGCTTTAACTCCAAAATCAACAAATTCCGCACGACAGGAATGAAAGAAGTGGAAATTGCCTAACAGTTATGCAGTCTCTCGAAGATAAGTACAGACTTCTCTGTACCGATCCGCAAGACCCTACTAGACTCATTCGTGACTTATAGAACCTATGAACCTAGAGCTCTAATACCAACTTGTCACGACCCAAAATCCCACCACAGGTGTCGTGATGACACTTAGTCTCTAAGACTAGGTAAGCCGATTACAATTACATTTCGAGCCATTTTTTCGTTTTATTCAATACAAGTTTCAAAACCAACAGCGGAAATATTCAAACAACCTCCCAAGACTGGTAATACTGAGTCACGAACTCTAATTGAATACATGTAATGATCTCAAGGATCGAATATACAATATTGTTCGAATAAGAGTTGACAGTACAATAAAATAAAAAGAATCCAAAGGATTGCGACGACCAAGCAGCTCTACCTTGGATCCTTGCGATCAACACACTAACTCTGCCCGAGTAAGATATCTCCAATACCTAGATTTGGACAAAAATGTGCAGAAGTATAGTATGAGTATTGTCATGACCCAATTTCATAATAAGCCATGATGGCGCCTAATACCGCCGCTAAGCAAGCCAACTGTGAACTAGTCATATGATTTCCTCTTTTTAACAAATTCAAGTGATTAAACTTTCTCTAAATTAAAAATAATTTGATAAATAACAGATCTAAAATAAATAACACGAAAGCAACTGTGTGTAATCATAATCATAGAATAAAACCAAAACCGCAAGTCTATTTGTGTGTGCCAAGACCTAGTGTCATAAGTGTATGGGCATATAGTAGAATATACAAAAGAATACTAGTCTACTGTTCGAAGTGAAATAGATAGAAAAATACAATCAAAAGAAAGACTCCAGCTGCTGCAGAACGGGCTCAGAATGCAGCTCACTGTGAAGCCTCGAAGTGGTTATCAAGTGTGCGCGTGATATACAGATGCACCTGCACATTTAAGTGAAGAAGTGTAGCGTGAGTACATAAACAACATGTACCCAGTAAGTATCCAATCTAACCTCGAAGAAGTACTAACGAGGGGTCGAACGTCACGAACCATAGATGCATCTATCTGCTACCGAGGCGTTCGTCCCGCTCCACAAATAGAAAATATTTTAAGGAAAACACAAATTCTCAATAACAGTCAAGTGTTCCATTCACAACTTCAAGTAAATGAAACTTAATTCTTTTATCAGATTTCAAAAGACTTAAGCAAATAAGATAACAAGTAGGGTACAAACATTGTAAGTATAGCATGATATGGGTCCTAGACTACCCGGCCAATAGCATAATTAGTAGCTACGTACGGACTCTCGTCACCTCGTGCATATATAGCCCCCACAAATAGAAGCACATTTTAATTCAATTCACCTATGGGGTTAATTCCCTTTTACAAGGTTAGAAAAGAGACTTACCTCGCCTCAAAGCCTACGTNGCAATTAAGTTAACAAGTAGGGTATAAGCAATTAAGTGAGTACATATAGAATGATATGAGTCCTAGACTATCCGGACAATAGCATAATTAGTAGCTATGTACGGACTCTCGTTATCTCGTGCGTACGTAGCCCCCACAAATAGAAGCACATTTTAATTCAATTCACCCATGGGGTTAATTCCCTCTTACGAGGTTAGAAAAGAGATTTACCTCGCCTCAAAGCCTACTTCCCGGTCCAAGATTATGCTCAAACCCTCAATTTGGTGCCGAACAATCCAAAACTAATCAAATAGTATATAAAGTAATCAATACATATTCAAAAGTTCATATTCCAACTATTAAAGTTATTACCCAACCCTAAATGTAACAACAACAACAACCACAACCCAGTATAATCCCACTAGTGGGGTCTGGGGAGGGTAGTATGTATGTAGACCTTACCTCTATCCTAGGATAGAGAGGCTGTTTCCGATAGACCTTCAGCTCCCTCCCTCCAAGAACTCCCCACCTTGCTCTTGGGGTGACTCGAACTCACAACCTTTTGGTTGGAAGTGGATGATGCTTACCACTAGAGCAACCCACTCTTGTCCCAACCCTAAATGTAAGATTCCTAAAATTCACCCCCAGGCCCACGTGCCCGGATTTCAGAAATATTTGAAGAAAGTTATTACCCATAACCTCACAAACTCAAATATATGATTTTTACTACATTCCATAACCAATTTCGTGGTCAAATCCCATTTTTATCCAAAACCTAGGTTTTCATCTAAACCCTTGATTTTACCAAACATTTACATTATCTACACATTATCTATGTATTTTACTCATGTTGTGTAGAAATTACTTACCTCAAAGTGCTAGGTGAAAACCCTCATTCCAAGAGCTCCAAAATCGCCCAAGAGATGAAAGTAAATGAGCTAAATAGCCTAAGTCCCGCATTTAATAGAGTTGTGCACATGTCACAGATGTTGCATTTGCGACACGTGGTTCGCAAATGCGAAGGTCGCAAATGCAAACTTGGGCTTCTACTGCCAAGGTCACAAATGCGACCAAGGAGTCGCAAATGCGGACACTGTTGAGATCGCAAATGCGACCAAAGTGTCGCAAATGTGAACACTACCCAGGTCACGCTTCTTTGAAATTACGAAGCCTTTCTCGCAAATGCGAGGTTCGCAAATGTGAATAAATTCTCGCATTTGGGAGACCTGCAATAGCTGCCAAGAAACACCAGAAAAACTAAAGTTTTTCTCATCCTCCCGAACGTCCAAAACTCACCCGAGCCCTCAGGGCTACACACCAAACACACACACAAGTCTAACAACATCATACGAACTCGCTCAAGCGATCGAAATACTGAAATAACATCAAAACCCACGAATCGGACGCCAAAACGTATGGATTAACTCATGAACTCAAAAACTTCTAAAACTACTCCCGCGCGTCCAAGTCCTATCAAATCAACTTGGAAAGATGCAAAATGTTGCGTGCAAGTCTTAAATGACATTACGGACCTACTTCAACTTTCAAAATCGGAATCCGAAGCCGATATAAAAAAGTCCACCCTCGGTCAAACGTTCCAAAAACTTCAAATTTTTATTTTTCGCCAAATGACCCCGAAACGACCTACGGACCTCCAAATCCACTTTCGGACGCGCCCCTAAGTCCAAAATCACCATGCGGATCTATTCCCATGATTGGAATCCCAAATGGACATTTATAATGTAAATATCCACTTCAACCCAAACTTATGAAATTCATCCAAAATGCCAACTTTCACTATTAGGCGTCGAAACACTTCCAGGTCATCAAAAACCCGATCCGAACATACGACCAAGTCCGCAATCATCATACGAACCTATTGGAATCGTAAAAACTCGATTCTGAGGTCGTTTACTCAAAAATATTGACCGAAGTCAAACTTAGCCTTTTAAGCCAACCTTAAGGAACCAAGTGTTCCGATTTCAATTTGAACCCTTCCAAATCCCGAACTAACCATTCTTGCAAGTCATAAAATAATAAAATCACGTACGGGAAGTCTTATTTAGGGGAACGAGGTTCTAGAAAGAAAAATGACCGGTCAGGTTGTTACATTCTCCACCTCTTAAACAAACGTTCATCCTCGAATGGGTTTAGAATCATACCTGGAGTGCTGAATAAGTGTGGATATCTGCTATGCATGTCCTTCTCGGGCTCCCAGGTCGCCTTCTCGACTAGTTGGCCCCTCCACTGAACCTTCACCGCGAAAATCCCCTTGGATCTCAACTGGCGAACCTGCCTATCCACAATGGCAACCAGCTCTTTCTTATAACCCAGGCTCTCATCTAACTAAATCGTGCTAAAGTCCAACATATGTGACAAGTCGGCATGATACCTTTGGAGCATAGACACGTGGAAAACCGGATGAACTCCCAATAGACTGGAGGTAAGGCAAGCTCATAAGCAACCTCCCCAACGCGTCTTAACACCTCAAATGGGCCTATAAACCTCGGGCTCAACTTGCCCTTCTATCCGAATCTCATAATCCCCTTCATCGGCGAGACTATCAAGAGAACCTTCTCGCCCACCATAAATGATAAATCACGCGCCTTTTGATCCGCGTAACTCTTTTGTCTGGACTGTGTTGTGTGAAGTCACTCCTGAATCAACTTTACCTTTTCCAAGGCATCCTTCACCAAATCAGTACCATATAACTTAGCCTCATCGGGTTCAAATCACCCGATGGGAGGTCGACATCACCGACCAAATAAAGCCTCAAATGGAGCCATCTCGATGTTGGACTGATAACTGTTATTGTAAGCAAACTCGGCCAAAGGTAAGAATTGATCCCACTGCCCTCCAAAGTCAATCACACATATCCTGAGCATGTCCTAAAAGATCTGAATTGTTCGCTCTAACTGCCTGTCGGTCTATAGATGAAATGATGTGCTGAGCTCTACATGGGTCCCCAACTCGCCATGTACTGCTTTCCAGAAATGCAAGTAAACTGAGGGCATCTATCTGATATGATGGAAACATGCACCCCATGCAACCGAACTATCTCCTGAATATAAATCTGGGCCAACCTCTCTGAAGTATACGTAGTCACAACTGGAATGAAGTGTGCCGACTTGGTCAACTTGTCGACAATGACCCAAACTGTATGAAACTCCCGCAAGGTCCGTGGCAACCTAACTATGAAGTCTATAGTAATGCGTTCCCATTTCCACCCCGGTATAGTCATCTGCTGGAGTAGGCCACCTGGCCTCTGGTGCTCATACTTAACATGTTGGCAATTTAGGCATCTAGCTACATACCCAACTATGTCTTTCTTCATCCGTCACCGCCAATAATGCTGCCTCAGGTCGCAATACATCTTCGTAGCATATGGATGAATGAAATACCGAGAACTCTGTGCCTCTTCTAGAATCCTCTCCCTCAAGCCATCGACATTGGGAACACATAGATAACCCTGGAGTCGCAGAACACCATCATCACCGATAGAAACCTCCTTGGCACCACCCTGTAGTACCGTCTCTCAGAGAACCATCAAATGCAGATTATCAAACTATCGAGCCTTAATCTGCTCCAATAGTGAAGACTGGGCAATGACGCATGCAAGAACTCGACTGGGCTCTGACATATCCAACTTCACAAGTCTGTTAGCCAAGGACTGAATATCCAAAGCCAATGGCCTCTCCTCTGCTGAAATGAATGCCAAGCTACCCATACTCTCTACCTTTCTGCTCAAGGCATCCGCGACTATATTCGCCTTGCTCGGATAATAAATAATGGTGATGTCATAATCCTTCAGTAATTCAAGCCATCTTTGCTGCCTCAAATTGAGATCCCTTTGCTTGGACAGATGTTGCAAGCTGTGATGATTAGTGTAAACCTCACAGGACACCCAATAAAGATAGTTCCTCCAGATCTTAATAGCATGAACAATCGCGGCTAACTCTAAATCGTGCACAAGATAATTCTTCTCATGAATCTTCAGCTGACGTGAAGCATATGCAATAACTCGCCCCTCCTGCATCAGTACACAACCCAAGCCAACGCGTGAAGCGTCGCAATACACAATATATATCCCCGAACCGGAAGGCAACACTAGAACTGGTGGTGTAGTCAAAGCTGTCTTGAGCTTCTGAAAGCTCGCCTCGCAATCGTCGGACCAACGGAATGGAGCACCCTTCTAGGTAAATCTAGTCATATGTGCTGCAATAGATGAGAAGCCCTCCACAAATTGGCGAGAATAACCTGCGAACCCCAAAAATCTCTGATCTCAGTCGCCGAAGTGGGATGAGGCCAACTCTGAACTACCTCAATCTTCTAGGGATCCACCTTAATACCATTGCCTGATACAATATGCCCCAAGAATGCTACAGAATCTAATCAAAACTCACACTTGGAGAAATTAGCATATAGTTTTTGTTCCCGCAAGGTCTGAAGCACCACTCTCAAATGTTTCCCGTGCTGCTCCAGGCTACGCGAGTAGATCAAAATGTCATCAATAAAGACAATGACAAACGAATCAATATATGTCCTGAACACCTTGTTCATCAAATCTATAAACGCCGTTAGGGCGTTAGCCAAGCCAAAGGGCATCACTAGAAACTCATAATGGCCATATCTAGTACAAAAAATAGTCTTCGGAACATCCGAGTCCCGAATCTTCAACTGATGGTACCCTGATCTCAAGTCGATCTTAGAGAACACCCTAGCACCCTGCAACTGGTCAAACAAATCATCAATACGCGGCAACGGGTACTTGTTCTTGATGGTTACCTTGTTCAACTGGCGATAATCAATGCACATCCGCATAGTCCCATATTTTTTCTTCATAAATAAAACCGGTGCACCCCAAGGAGATACACTTGGTCTGACGAACCCCTTTGCTAACAACTCCTCAAGTTGTTCCTTCAACTCATTCAACTCTTTCGGATCCATACGGTACAGTGGGAAGATATAAGCTGGGTACCTAGAGCCAAGTCAATACAAAAATCGATATCACGATCTGGTGGCATGCCTGGAAGATCATAAATAAACACATTGGAGAACTCCTGGACTACTGGCACCGAATCAATCATCGGAGTCTCTGCGGTAGTATCCAGATGCACCTACCTCAGATCCTGCACATTTAAGTGCAGAAATATAGCGTGAGTACATAAACAACATGTACCCAGTAAGTATCCAGTCTAATCTCGAAGAAGTACTAACTAGGGGTCGACTTTGACACTTACTATGGGCTAACAATAATATGTCAAAATTTTAATTAAGCATGGATTACATGAAGAATACTGAAAACTCAATGACAGGAAACAGTAAATAATCCCTTCGCCAATATTAAGTCCCAAATTTATTTTTCATCATTTAACAATTTATATCTCAAGCCAAAGAAGCAATATCAATTATAATTGGTTCCAAAGATTTATGATGCGCAAATTATGTTGAGGTCGTACGGCCTGATCCAACATAATATTTAAATTATGCACTGTCGAGGGTCGAACGCCACGAACCATAGATGCATCTATCTGCTACCGAGGCGTTTGGCCCGCTCCACAAATAGAAAATATTTTAAGTAAAACACAAATTCTCAATAATAGTCAAGTGTTTCATTCACAACTTCAAGTAAGTGAAATTTAATTCTTTTATCATGTTTCAAAAGACTCAATCAATTAAGTTAACAAGTAGGGTACACACATTATAAGTATAACATGATATGGGTCCTAGGCTACACGGACAATAGCATAATTAGTAGCTACGTACGGACTCTCGTCGCTTCGTACGTACGTAGCCCCCACAAATAGAAGCATATTTTAATTCAATTCACCTATGGGGTTAATTCCCTCTTACAAGGTTAGAAAAGAGACTTACCTCGCCTCAAAGCATACTTTCCGGTCCAAGATTATGCTCAAACCCTCAATTTGGTGCTGAACAAACCAAAACTAATCAAATAGTATATAAACTAATCAATACATGTTCAAAAGTTCATATTCCAACTATTAAAGTGATTACCTAACCCTAAATGTAAGATTTCTAAAATTCACCCCCGGGGCCATGTGCCCGGATTTCGAATTGTTTTGAAGAAAGTTGTTACCCATAACCTCACAAACTCAAATATATAATTTTTACTACATTCCATAACCAATTTCGTGGTCAAATCTCATTTTTATCCAAAACCTAGGTTTTCATCTAAACACTTGATTTTACCAATTTTTTACATGTTAATCTACCCATAATCTATGTATTTAACTCATGTTGTGTAGAAATTACTTACCTCAAAGTGCTAGGTGAAAACCCCCCTTCCAAGAGCTCCAAAATCGCCCAAGAGATGAAAGACAATGAGCTAAATGGCCTAAGTCTCGCATTTAATAGAGTTGTGCACATGTATCAGATGTCCCATTTGAGACACCTGGTTCGCAAATGTGAAGGTCGCAAATGCGACAAATCCATCGCAAATGCGAACCTGGACTTCCACTGCCAAGGTCACAAATGCGACCAAGGAGTCGCAAATGCGGACACTGTTGAGATCGCAAATGCGACTAAAGTGTCGCAAATGCGAACACTGCCCAGGTCAGGCTTCTTCGCAATTTCGAAGCCTTTCTCGCAAATGTGAGGTTCGCAAATGTGAATAAATTCTCGCATTTGCGAGACCTGCAACAACTGCCAAAAACACCAGAAAAACTGAAGTTTTTCTCATTCTCCCGAATGTCCGAAACTCACCCGAGCCCTCGGGGCTCCACACCAAACACACACACAACTCTAACAATATCATACGAACTCGCTCGAGCGATTGAAACACTGAAATAACATCAATACCCACGAATCTGATGCCAAAATGCATGTATTAACTCATGAACTCAAAAACTTCTAAAATTACTCCCGTGCGTCCGATTCCTATCAAATCAACTCGGAATGACGCCAAATTTTGCGTGCAAGTCTTAAATGATATTACAAGCCTACTCCAACTTCCGAAATTGGAATCCTAACCCGATATCAAAAAGTCCACCCTCGGTCAAACTTCCAAAAACTTCAAAATTTCATTTTTCGCCAAATGACCCCGAAACGACCTACGGACCTCCAAATCTACTTTCGGACACGCCCCTAAGTCCTGAATCACCATACGGAGCTACTCCCAGACTCAAAATCCCAAATGGACGTCTATAATGTAAAGATCCACTTCAACCCAAACTTATGAAATTCACCCAAAATGTCAACTTTCACTATTAGGCGCTGAAACACTCCCGAATCATCCAAAATCCGATCCGAATATACGCCCAAGTCCGAAATCATCATACAAATCTATTGGAACCGTCAAAATCTGATTCTGAGGTCGTTTACTCAAAAATATTGACCGAAGTCAAACTTAGCCTTTTAAGCCAACCTTAAGGAACCAAGTGTTCCAATTTCAATCAGAACCCTTCCAAATCCCGAACTAACCATCCCCGCAAGTCATAAAACAGTAAAAATATATACGAAAAGTCTTATTTAGGTGAACAGGGTTCTAGAAAGCAAAACGACCGGTCGAGTCGTTACAACCACAGTCGGTACCTAGTAAGTATCAAAACTAACCTCGGTGGAGTAGTGACGAGGTTCAGTCAAGACACTCATTAGTCAAATAACCTGTGCAATATAGAAGTATACAATAGTACTGAAAAAATAACTAGCAGTGATAGCAACTAAATCAATCAGTGATATAAACAGCAAGGCAACAAGTACACCATAATTATTGCTCAAACGAATAAGAAACACAAGTACAACCAATTAATCAAGTCCTTCAAATATAAATCTTTCACATATAATTCTTTCAAATAAAAGTCACTCTGTAGCATCTCATTTCATAATCATAAAATATGGGTCTCTGCCCACTTTTATATTTTCGTAACACGGGTCTCATACCACGTTCATGTTTTCACGACACCTCGTGCCCATATTTCTATCAAACCCGCACGGACAACTCACTTGCCAATAATAAAAATCATTCATATTTTCCTCGGCACCTCGTGCCCATATTACATAGCTGTTGCGACGTGCAACCCGATCCATATAACGTTAATCATACATGTTGCGGCGTGCAAACCGATTCCATATAACATAATCCACTCGACACTAGCTACATGCTCATAATTTCAACATAGATCAGACTATTATCAAGTTTACCGAAACAACAAGACAAGTTGCACAAGATATAAAAATAAATACAAGGAAAATCACAACATCACATGAAAATTACCAACGCAATAACCTCACATCATCACATAAAAATTACCAACGCAATAACCCCACATCATCACATAAAAATTACCAACACAATAACCACGCATCATCACCTATCATCCTTGACAATAACTACCTTTATCTCTCGTATAACCACCCTTATCACTTCTATAATAGCCTCCCTTATCCCTACGCCCTAACAGTATCAATAGCCACCCTTATCGCTCTTATAGCCACCCTTATCACTCCTATAATGGCTGCCCTTATCGCCCTGTTTAATAGCCTCCCTTATCACTCCGCCCAAATAATATCCCAACACATATAACAACAGTGAAATGCCACCCTTATGCCCGCATAATGTCAACAATGGAATGCCACCCTTATACGCCGCATAACAGTAACCTAAATCACACAACAATTCATATATAATATTATCACAACAACACAACATCATCAACTCGTATTTTCAAATTGCCTGTAGGCAACAGCCATTCCAAAGGTACAACAAAGACAATTAATTTCACAACAGATAATCCACGGCTCAACACAATGTATATAAAATCTCAAAATCAACCACAAGGATGGGAAAATAACTCATCATAGGACAATGCATTCTTTAATTCAAATTTTAGATAAATATATAAATGCCTCAATTTAAACTTATTTAATTAATTATTTGCAGATAAAAAATTCATAATGTGATTATTTCCAAAAAATATCAAATCAACAAACACACGAAATTCACATAAAAATTCAAGTGGCAATCACACCAAATTATCATATAAAATACAAACTCGACAAACAAGGAATGAGACATGACAAATCAAGGATTTACTAAGTTCCAATAATTTTTTAATTTAATACATAAGGACGTCTACGAATTTAAACCGATATAATTTGCACATATAAACCAAGTACGTACTCGTTACCTCGCGTACATGGTTTTCAATTACACAATTTTCACATAAGACTCAATGCCTAAGGGGTAATTCTCCCACTCAAGGTTAGGCAAGATACTTGCCTTTTTGAAGTTAGACCGATATTCCAAAATAGCCTTCTTGCTTGAATTGACCTCTGGACAGCTCAAATCTATCCAAATTAATTGTATAACTTCATTAAAATTCATTGAAAATAATTCCGGATAATATAACGTCGACTTAAAATTTCACATTAAAAAGTCAACCAAAAGTCAACACAGGGACCGCCTCTCGTAACCCGATAGAATTTTTACGAAATCCGAACACCCATTCCGATACGATTCCAACCATACCAATTTTATCAAATTCCAATAACGAATCGACCTCCAAATCTAAAATTTTTGTTTTTGAAAGATTTTACAAAAAAACTCAATTTCTTCCATCAAAAGTCGAATTAAACGATGAATATAACCATTGATTTATGAAATATAATCATTTTCGGATATAGAACACTTACCCAGTTCAAACTTGTAAAAACCCCCTCTGAAAATCGCCCAAACCGAGCACTCCAACTCTAGTTTTGTTAAAAATAGCAAAAATTTCCCGTTTATAGGGATTTTTAATATTCGAGCGCCACAGGTGGCGTGGAA